>WBMZ01012901.1:0-200311 GCA_013400975.1 Atrichornis clamosus | reverse complement strand
TATATATATATATATATACACACACATGAAAGTAAAATCACTGCAAAAAACATTAACCACCTCACCATTTTTAAATGTATAGTTTTATATATTTTTCTATGCTTGCCTTTATCCCCCATTAGCAAACTTTTGTGTAGCATTACTCCTGCACTGATACTATCATGGGTCAAATCACACAAAAGCAGGTAACAGCCAGGTAGTTAAGTTTGAGAAGTTCTGCTTCATGATATTTTCTCTTTAGGAAATACCTCTTGCTCTCTCTCCTTTAGGAATTTCTACCCACTAGTGGTTTACAGGTCCAAACCAAAAATATTTCTAAATCCAATACAATTAATAGACATTTCTGCAATGTCCACAAGGTTATTTATTATGCAAAGTGGTAACAAAATCTGAGGTGTTTATAGAAAATCTGACCTATAGAAATGCAAACTGTACTCTTAATACTTTTAGTAAATGTAAGTCGTTCTCTGATCAATCTTTTTTAGTTGCATGACTGTGTCTGCCTTTCATTGTGGAGCCAGGGCCACTCCACTAGAAGATGTGCAACAATATTTTTAATCTCTTCTAGAAGCAAATGAGAAGACTAGAAAACGCTTATTTAAGATTGCATTTTCTCCCTTTCCTTCAGCTTATTTTCTTTTCCCTGGCTCTATAGAGGGCAGCAAGGTGGCTGACAAACCCTGAACATCTACAAACACCACACAGTTATACATCTCTTACAAATTTCCTGAGTCAGAAGCATTACAGAGAAAGTTGCAGGACTTTCTTAGGTCTGCTCAGCCCTGTGTACAACCATACAGAAAAAAGAAATACATAAATGTATTGTTTAAAAGGTAGTACAGAGGGTGAATTTAACAAATCAAAGGAGGGTCACTCGGGCATCACAAGAAACCTGAAGAGCTGAAGTTCTCACATACTCAAGGACATCCACACCTGCTGCTCTTAGACACAAATTAACATGGACACTGAAATCCAAACTAAATTAATTAAAAGAAAAAAAAAAGAACCTCGCCAAATTTACACAGCCAATATTATTGCAAAGGATTAGAGAGAAAAACTTAACTGCAATCTCAGCCTGTGCCTGAGAAAATCATTATTAATTATAAACCGTGTCTTGTGACACCCCTGACAACCACAGCCTTAGTGGAGCACTGAGGTGAGCAGAAGCACTTTGGGCCATGTGTATCTTCGACCCCTCCTTCAACAAAATACCCCAACTCACACTGCCTGACTCCTTATTCAGTGTATAAAACTACCACCTCCAAAGGGTCTGCTTCCCACTACATGACACATACTAACGAGGCAGGAAGGGTCACGCAACAGTTAAAACTCACAGGGGAGATTTCCAACTGCTGTGAAATGTCACAGCTCCATTGACTTCAAATAGAGCGATGCCCCTGTATCCTGTCTGGGGATGTGGTCTGCAAGCCTTGAATTCTGCAGCAGGATAACTTATCATTCAGACAAAGCTGTAATGTCATCCCTTAGGTTTGCTCTGAAGAGTATATGGAAATTTCAGCCTGCAAGCCAGCAGGAAATACATGTTTTTACAAGCATGAATTCGTAGCAGAACTGCTGAAATGAAGCGCTGAGCTGAGAACAGATCCCTCCATCAGAAGTGACGCCACTTGGAACATGCCACAAGCCCAGCTCCTCCAGGGCTCCTCTCAGGAGAGAGACAGCCTGAAGTGTGAGAAACACAAGGGGGGAAAAGAAAAGAATTTTCAGAGACTTTATTTCTCAAGAAGAAGCAGACAAAAAAAAAGGAAAACGGATTACATGTCAAAACAGCACAGTTAACATGAAAGGGTGAGAGATACAGCCCTATGGACAGGTAAGATGTTAGGAAAGTGCATGCTGAGGCTACTTAAACAGCACTTTGGAAGCACAGTTGTCAATCAGAAAAAAAGCACTTTCAAAGATTAAATGTTTCTATCTAATATTGTTCTCAATGCCTGAAATTATCTAAGAGCCATTTCAGGCAAAGATTCATGGAAAAAAAGTACTAATTTTCTCAGCTTATTTCATGCACAAAACTTGTTTAACTATTTCCTGTGTGTGACCAGCTTGGCACCATGAAACTTAGGTGGCTTAAATAAAAGGAGGCTAAGACTTGATGAAGTCTACAAATGGTGCAGGCATCTTTAGAGAGAATGTGCTATAGATAAGAAGCAATGCTGGCTCATGAAAAACATTACTGTACACTGGCTGTTACACTGAGAGTTGAAATTATTGGTAGGTTTTTGACGATGTGAAGAGAAAAATCCTAGAACTGCCTTCCATTGGGAGAATCAGAAGGAAAACCTTACCTGCTCTGAAGATGGAATTATTCACATTTCTCTAAAGGAGAATATAATAAGGGGTATGAGATGTGATACTGTTTGATAGTTCTGTGTTTCAGGGGAAGGAATTCAGTGATCCAAAACTGATTTCTGTTGTATAGGACTCAGAAGAAAGGCTAAGAGCTGAAAGTCAAATGAAACAAGTCCTACAACTTCTATTTCGTAGGTTCAAGAAGTCTAGGCTGTTATGTGGTCCATTTAATTCACTTCACTACTTGCATTTGCATGGTCAGATCCATGCCTTTACAAACAGCATAATGATAGGAACTCTGAACATCCCAGGGGAGCTGGAGCTGATCAGAACTTCAAATTTCCCTTTTTGTGGCTCAACACACACTTTACTAGAAAATTCATTGTGCCCTGGACAGAAAGGGAAGGAATTTTAAAACGTGTATCTGCACAAAATGCATCACTGTGTCAATTCTCTATTTCCTAAACCAAACAAAACGTGCAGCCCTTGATGACTGGGTGTCCGTCAGGCTGCCCAGAGCCTGCTGCTGTAGCTTGAAGAGCTGAAGATTTCTGAGAGCCAAAGTTCCCATCAGGATTCTTCTAAACTCTTTGTAGAGGAGCTGGGAATCAAGTCAGAGTTCCCAGGACGTTCAGACTTCTGGCATTCCTGCATGGTGAGGCTGTAAAAAGGCACAATACGTGGCCCTTGCGGCACAAATTGTAGTGCAGTTGCAGTACTGCAGCTCCACAAAACCCAGCAGCTTGCCAAGTAAGTCTGCTAGAAATCATTTAGGTCAGAAAAGACCTTTAAGATCATCAAGTCTAAGCATTAATCCAGCACTGACAAGTTCACCACTAAACAATGTTCTCAAGTGTCACATTTACACGTATTTTAAATATCTCCAGGGCTGGTGACTCAGCCACTTCCCTGGGCAGTCTGTTCTGTTAGAAAACACACTGGTTTCCAATGGATGTTTGCTTGGCAAATCCAATTCAGTTGGGACTATAGAAAGCCGAAAAAGTGTTGCTATTTCAGCTAGAAAGCATTTTGTTGGTTTTTTTTAAGAAATGCTGCTCATCCTTAAGTACCTGTATCTTATTTCATCTGAACATTAAATTCCTCTAAGAATATTTTTGAATTCCACAGTAAATACGAAACAAATACTAAGCACAAAAAGACATCTAGAAGACTGCAAAGAGGTGTCTGGAATAGAAACTAATACATGTAGCCTTATCTCTAAGACCACTGATGCTTCACTCACAATTTCTACAATCACAGAATCCCTGGTTACACTTCTGGGTGTCTTGTAAATTCTACAGGTTTGCTTAGCACTGTGCACTCTTAAGTAAAACTATTACTAATTAAGATAATTGAGTGATTTGAACTTAATGTGGAATTTGGTACTTCTCTTTAAGTATACCTGGTTTTCCTTGGCAATAAATTAGTCAAATATTTAAAATTAATAAATTCAGAATAATGTATACCTATAATTGCTTACAAATACATTTATTGCTTCAATTAAAGTACAGGAATTCAATCTAATTAAATATTTATTAATGCTGACCTTTAACCTGTCCTGATCCTTCTGTCCAAAATTATTATAACTTGCTTTTATTCTCAGCCATGGCTATGTTTGGTTTTTACCAATGACCAGTGTAACACATCTCTAAGGTAGCATGGCAAAAACAAACACTGCTGTGAAGATGCAGGGACTTCAAACATCTCCAGCATCTTACTACAATTTAAGGCCCAAATTCGGAAAGAACTTTTAAAGGGAATTCTTCAGATGGTTTGGTAAATGAGATAGGAAAAGATACTCACCCCTTCTGGGATAAAAAGCTTGTGGCACTCAGGTGTGACCACACAGAGACACATCCTGGCACCTGGTCCATTCAGGATCAAAGAGTTCTTCCTAACAGTGCCAGCTGTTGCCTCCCAGTCATCCCAGATTTTCAATTGATATTGTTTGAATCCATTAAAATGCTTATTTTCAGAAAGATGTTACCAAATCATTTATCTCAATCTTGAATGTAATGGAATACATGATAGGATATTAATATATGCAATTCTATGGTAAAATGAATTATTTACACAATTAATTACGGCAGTAGAATAGTTTCTTCATTTTCAAAACAACAAAGACTAACATAATCAATTTAGGCACATCTCTGCCATAATTTTTCTAAAGCTCATGCTGGTGGGAAAATGAGCTATGTGTTTGATACCTCAGAGGAGAGAATGACCCCAAAATAAGGGACGTGGCATGGAAGTGTAAGGAGTCATGAAGGAGACCCTGAGGGACACAGAACGAGGTGGAGATGAGATGCTGGTGAAGTCACTGCTGGCTGCACAGGGCTCTGCAGTGAAGTCACTCACAGCAACTCTGTGTTGGATTTGAGTCAAAACCAACACAGCACCTGTTTCTCACAGGCCCCTGGAGGCATCTGACCAAGCATCCACAAGTGAGGGCTTGAGCCTCACTCCAGGCTGGACTGAAGTTTGCCTCCAAATAATCACAGGAGCAGAACATTAAACAAGGAAAAGGCATAAAGACAGAACGTGTCAGCCAAAATCTAAATGAAAATGCCAGAAGGGGACAAGACAGTTCCAGGCTAAAAATCCACCATAAGTTGGTGGATATAGTGCAGAGAAAATGGGCAGCCCTTGTTGTTGGACTTCTCCATAGATTACTCTCTTCCCAGTGTCCATACTTGCTCCCACCAGATACCTTTTAAATAATAGAATGAAAATTTACCCTGGAAGAAAATTCAATGTTCAACTTTTTATAGCAGAGGGTTTTCCTCAATCACACTCCTGAGATATTTTGATTCCAGAGGAGCCAGATCAATAACATCAACCTCAGCTGTTTTATTCACTACAAAGCAGCGGGATAAGGCCAAGGGGAAGAGGTAGAATTTATGTTACAATATTAGCCAAGCAGGAAGTTCTCTACAAACATTTAACCTACCAGCAAAATTTGGGATTTAGGCTTTTCTTTTTTCTTTTTCTCACACTTGAAAAGAGTAAAAGAATCACTTTTGTTTCTGCAAAGTGCGAGCAATATTTGTCAATAGCAGTTCTGAAGCTTGTGTGTCTGGAAAGCTCTTCACTAACACACTGTTTCCTAATTCTCACCACTCAATTCTTGTCAGAGACAACGCAGCCTACGAGCAGATACTGAGTGCAAAGCATCCTCATTCACTAAGTTGCATGAAAAAATCAACCATTAGGTAAGTAACCACCACCTTAGGCAAAATTTTTAAGGGAAGTTAGGATTACCATGTCCAAGGCAAAGGTGCTGGGCAGAATGGAACTCCAAACTGGTGATCTTACTGACCCCTGTCAGCAGTCAAAGTCACCTCATTCCACAGACAGTAGTGACCATCTCCTTCAAAGGTTAGGTCACAGGAAAACTTAAGAACTTTTTGGATTCTATACCATAATTATTCTATATATCCTAGAAATAACAAGATCAGTATTTTCACTCATGGTAATTCCATAGAAATGCCTAGAAGAGTAATGTTATTTCTTATGTTGACATGTCAAGTGCGAAGGTGTATGACCACTGAAATTTATCCTATGCTTAAGAGGTTTTTTTATTGCAGTGCTACAGTGTAGACTCTTCATTATAAAGTAAGGGACCGTTTGCAAAGAAGCTTCAGGTAGAGAACAAGGCATTGATTTTAAATGGCAGCATATTTTGGTAGTTTTCATCGTGTTGTAAATTTTATATACAAAATTAGACATATGTCAAAAAGAACATACCACAAATATTTCACTCCTAGAGTATTTAGTTTTGAATATTTGTCAAATATTAATCATCCTTTTTTTTCCCTTTTATTCTTTAGGCAAAGCAAGAGAATAATGGAATGACATATGGATACAAATGAACAGATTTCAATTCAATCCAAAGCAAGAACGGGGGACTGAATGGGTCATAAATAATTTTACCTGTTCCATATTCCATGAAGTTAAATCTGAGTAGCTCAGAATGAGCTGGCAACAGTTGACTCGTATGAAACTACAATATATTTGGTAATTTAGGTCAAAATATCTTCAGGCACAGATTAAATCCAAACACAGGGACATATATCATTTAAGTTTGTCTTTAATCTTCCATATTGCTTCCATGCTTCCATATAATTGCACTGAAGGAATTTGGAGCCTGTCTGTATAATACCTGTGAAAGACCTTGAGAAAGCCACAATAATAGGAAATTTTATGCCTCAATATTAAGTATAAATCAGTGCACAGAAGAGAGAGACATTTCCCAGTATTAAGAAGTGGGCACAGAAGCATGACTTAAGCAGGAACCAAATGAAGAGGATGAAAGTTATAATGGTGCTCCATAATCAACACAGCTGTGCAATAATTTGATTTTCATTATAATGACGCTATTTAGACATGCCCTGCATATTGAAGATTGAGCATAGTACATAATTATTGATTAGTTATAACCCATTTGTATTTTATGTTTATTTCATCTGACAATAATTATCATACATTTGCACTAATTAATTCATCATCTTCTATTACTGGAGCTGAAAGGTAACTAGCAGGAAAAACAGGAAGGGCACTGAGAAGGAAAGAAGGAGGCCCTCTGAAGCAGTAATATTATTTGTAATATAATACTACAGAGATGAGGTTTGCTTTTTCGTTTTTGTAATACAAATGGGGCAAATTATTTTCTAGCTAAAATTTACTTGAAAATACCAGTAAATTGCTCTATAAAGCACGCTGAAGTGAAATTCAGCAAATATGCTGATGAGATGAATATTGACCTATTGTTAAGTGTTAATGTTAAGAGTCTGTAAAATCAGTGGTCATTTTGGAACATATATAAGTGTGCAGAAGATTTCCTGTCTTTGGAAGCACAAGTTCTTACACTACAGATCTCATACAACAGCATACTGAAAACTATAAAATGCAGCTGTATAACGTCTTGTGAACTGAAGTTTGTCCCCTAACTAGAAATAAGAAAGCTTGTGTTTTTACTGATGGATGACTTCATCAGCCAGTAACACAATTACTGTGCAGGACTGTAGGAAAGCCCTGTGTGTGGTGCAGACAGCCCTAAGCCAGAGCCAAGTGAGACAGATGCCAGGAAAGCAGACACACATCAGCATGAAATTTCTACTGAGCCTCATCAAGAGACACAATGCACTAAGTGGAAATACTCATGTGGTGCTATTTGCAAAATCTGAGCTTGTAACCACGTGGCACTGTTGTACTGTGTAGAACAACCCACAGGTGTGCTGGAGATTGTTGTGATGCTCCACTGCACCTTGGGGATGCACCTAAAAGGGAACAAGTACGGGAGTGATACAAAAATGAGAATGTATATAGAAGTATTTGCACTTTTCCTCTCTGAAGACATATGTAGTGTGCCCATTCCTTAGGAGGCACCCGCAGATGAGAGTGAGATTGTACCCTGCTCTCTCTGTGGAGCTCTTCATGGTGTGGGCAATGACCAGGCAAGGGAAGCCAGGAGTGATGCTGCAGGCACAGGGAGTGTGCTCTGGTGCAGCCAGGGCTCCTGCATGGGGTGCTGGTGGAGCTGTGGGTACCAGAGCCATGCCCCTGCTGGTATTAGTCTCACGTCCCGTACATATTTAGTTCACATCTTGCTTCTCTGGGAGCGATCAGAGTGTTTCAAAATGTGAAAGGCTCTAAAAACATTCAGAGTTCCTACATATTACATTTATGTTACCAGCTGATGATTGAAACAAACTCCAAAATTATGTTTATTTTGACAAATACATGTTTTGCATATTTTACTAATAAATGTAATGCCTTTGAGAGACTACAGGAAATATTACCTGTCTTGTTATATAAGGTTCATGCTGAACTGCAAGACCCTACTTTACTGAAGTGAAAGGCAATTTCTTAGCCCTGACTCTGGGACTTATGAGTAAGAAATTAGGGCAGTGGGAAAAGTGGACAAATAAGTTTCATTTTATCCATCTCGCATGGTCCTAGTAAATATTTTCCTGCTTTTATATCAGTCTTGTTCTCAGCACATCTGTTAGGCAGACTGTGGTGTACTAAGCATAGGAAAGCAAACAAATTACAAGAATTTTGTAAAAAACCTCAACCCTCCAGAAACAGCAAGCAATTCTTTTCATGCTTAAATTTGATCTTTAGGGAGCAATAGGATAAACTCTCACAGAACAGCCTGATAACAACAAGCAGAACCCTTGAATAAATGGAATTTTGAAGATAAGGCTCACAGAAAAGCTGGAAATCATACAACAAAATGCTACTGAATAAATATCAAAACACTCGATATAGACTCAGTGCAATATAAATCATAAAAATACACACTTTTTTTTTGGTCTTGTTTATTTCTTGTTTATTTTGGCAGCTTCACCTGACATAAACATGTTCTTAAGATTAACTCCCCTGGATTGCTTCAATAATTCTGTATTTAGGATATTCAAAAGCATACTTGTGGTACCTCACTTAGAGTGGCTGATGATATACCGGTATTTTCTTAAGCACACACAAACAAGGCAGTGATAAATAGATTGCTTAGGTAAAACAAGAAATGTGACTTAATCATTTGTTTCAGCCCTTGAGTTGTGAATGATGCTGCACACATCTCTTACATTCACCTCCCTTTTTGCCATTTTTCTCCCTATCAAATTATGGCTGACAAAAAGCTCCATCTAATACCTGACACTCATTCCTGTTGCACTGATTTCTCATTCTCCTCCCTGGGCAGCTCCCTCACTAATGATTCCTCCTGCAAATCTGCTGCCACCCCTGGGTTATACCCGGGCACCTGGACACTGATCAGCTCTTGAGGAACAGACAAAGCAGCCGTCCCACCCAAATTTCCCAGGTGATTAAGTCCAGGATATGCCTTTTATACAGAGTGATTTAGGAGTTCACTGGTATCAAAGGCACTAGCTGGCTTATCACCTGCACCTTATTTGGTTTAGTCTTTATCTTCATGTGCAGTACAAGGTTTAAATAATGTGTTAATGACCCTGTAACGGAGAAAAATCACAAAATGGAAGAGAACTTCTTCCAATAGAGTTGGAAGGTCTGCTTTAGGAAAAAAAATATCTGCTCAAGATACTGAAGAAATAAAGGTGCTGTTGTTTCCAGTCACTGCTTCTTTCCAATGGGCTGTGGCTACATTCATTCTTTCATCCAGGCATTGTTGGTTTTTACACAGGGAATTATAGTAGCAACGTCTGAAATGTCATTCACTACAAGACAAAGTAGAACCTCTGGGTACCTAAGCTCTTTGTTATAAGTACGTAGATTTATTTCTTGGTGATTTTTGTATCCCCTGGAAAAGGCTTGCTCCCCCCATCATAAGAACATAAACAGAACATGCAATGCAGAATAACTGTGTTGTCACCATAACATTTCCTATATTTGCTGATACTCTAGGTTTGTAGCCAGAGTAGATATGCAGTGTAATATTAAATACTTTCTTATAATGTATAATTTGTGCTAGAATATACCAACACAATTCAGCAAAATGTCTAATAAAAGAATTTTGCATATTCTTCAGAACTGTCATCAGTCCCCGTGGATCTGGCTTTTCCTGCATATCTTTTCACCATGCTAGAAAGAACGAGTGGGTCACATCCCCTGCTATGCAAATACAATCATCCTGTGGCAGAGGGTTAGTGACAATTAAAGCACATTTTAGCATGACTGATAAATGCCTTTTACCTTCACATTATTATGGTCAGAAACTTGATTGCCAATAGCACATAGACCTCTGGAGAGTGCTTACCTGATACTAGCTGGGCAAAATGAAAATACAGACAACCATTGACGACCATTTTTCATTAGATACCCTGACAATAGCTAAAAGATCATTAAACTTAAGGGTAATTCTTTTCTGCACATGAAATAGAAACATGTTGTGCAAAAAGGACTTGTAAACTCTCACCAGAAAACAACTAGAGGTGTACAACAAGACAAAGCAGCATAGTAAAGGGAGACCCACCATATCATCACCTTCATTTTTACATCTGAACACAGAAGTGGAAAAAAGATGCATCACCAAGGAGAGTTTCTAAAATGGAACTCTAAGGGAGCTGTAATTACAAGGCACTTCAGACACAACTGAGAGATAACATTCATCACCCTCTAGATCAACACTTGTGGCCCTGTCCTGCTCTGCAACAAAAACCAAACTGGACTTGGCTGCCTGGAGGAACTGTTTTGTGTCTTCTGTTGTCTCTCCTGTGACTTTGATTTCTCTCACTCCTTGACATAAAGTTTTGGTAAAAGTGCTATATATACAAATTCAATAAATGAAATTTTAAAAACTGGTAATTTGTTTGTTTTATAGTTTACTTAGGGAAAATCAAATGGGAAGCTGTCAACACTTTCTAAATTGGGTCACAATTTCTGAAGCCATTGCCAGATAATCAATAATCGTTAATAATTTGTTTGATGGTGAAATGTCAAGAGGAAAAGGCCAATGAGTTTAATGTTATAATAGACTGGTATTAACTACACGAGCAAATATTTTTGCTGTTGAAAACTATAACTACTGAGTAAATTAAACAATAATATACTTTTGAAAGAAAAATTATCACAGCTGACCTATCTGAGGCAGGATAAGAGTCAAGCAATGTGTCCAGCACTATAACTTAAATAAAAACTAATGCGATAAAACACAGGTAAATTTTACTGCTCTGCAGTATAAAATGTCTATATATAGCTTTCCTTAAATGAAAATAAACCCAAAAAAACCTCCACCAAAATGAATGCAGTTTTAAATTAATTTTTCATCTTCCATTTTTTGATAGTATACAATATATCACTGTTCCAAAATGGTACAGCTAACCTGGTACAAACTAACCCGTTCCATAGAAAATCTGCTAGTAGTTGCTCTGCCACAAGGAATTTGCATTTGAAGTTTTTATGGAGTACCTTTACCACGATTATGATTTGGGACAGTATTTAAATGCACCTGAGCCCTATGAACCCTGGGGTTTGCCACTAAGTCCTGCGTGTTTCCACACGAAACAAAATGTGCATATTAAGGTGCTCTGCAAAGAGAACAAAGGCGCTCCTCTCTTACCATTGTTTCTTCTGACATTAGCCAAGAATGGCAAAATCAGTCATTAAATAAAGCATAAAGCTAATGTTGTTCAATTTACTGAGACAAATGAACGGATCATAAAAAATCTTGACAATGATTTATCAAACCTTGCTAGGTTTCTCTGTCAGTGACTGATTCCAGTTCCAGCCTCTTTCCACACACACAGCTGATGGGAAATGTGACAATGCAGCACACATTGCATAAGGATGAGGCCAGCTCTAATGTCACCTTTCATCTGCTTTCCTCACAGCAGTCAACTTCTTTTGTTCCCCTTTTCCCCAGGTAACCACATGCCGGATCCTTTGTGTGTGTGTCCTCAGAACTTGCCTGGAAACGGAGGGAATTCAGTGGGATATTGGGGAAAAGGGTGTGTTCACCATCTCCTCAGCCAGTGTCAGCAGTAATTCCTCTCTCTGGGGATTAAACCCAGAAGTGTTTCAGAGCAAACTGGCCACACCTTTGTCCTGAGGCACAGGGGAGTGCTGTCTGGCAACATCCCAGCCTGCCCTTTTGCTTTCAATAGACAACCATGGATTTATTTTTATGCAACTGCAACCAGGCAGCCCCCAGGTCTATTAGTGATTAAGAAACAATCATGCACGCAGCATAAAATTCTTTTAAAAAAGTGAGTACTGGGTTTTTATTAGAGTTGCAAAGTCAAGCGTACTATAAATACCTCTATCAAATAAATTGTTATTGGAAAAATACCACATTCCAAGAGGAATAGAATGCCAGTTATCCTGCTTGTAAACCTGAATTTCTAAAAAGCAATTGTGTGAAACCTCAAAACATTTTACAAAGTGAGGTTTTATGGAATTCAATCTGACTTATACCTGCCTTTGATCAGCCAGGAGATTTATGGTGATTGCCTCCGTTGTTGTGCCACCTTCCCATCTGAGAGTGTGCTGGACTAAATGTAGTCTAAAACATCCAGACTCCAAAGCTACTTATATCACAGAATTAAATAGGACACTCACTTTTAATTGCACATACATTTGATCATTCTACACTCCATGAGTGATTGTGAATAATCTTTTCCTTGGCCTCAGGGGGAAAGAAAGAAAACCCACAAAGTTTGCGAATTTCTTTTGCCATGTGCGAGGAATATTCAAACAAATGTGGAGCCCTTTCAGACCCACAGGATGTACACTGTGGGTTGCAGCATCTGGTTTCATAGACAACGACTGCCAGCAGCTTTGCAATTGCCCTTTCTGGTCCAATTCTGTGGGGAAAGGCCTACAGATATATTTTAGGAGAAAATACAGCTTCACACTAAAGCATGTGTATATTGTACATAATAAATAATGAATACAAAACCTGGGTTAACTCAGTTAAAATTACAAAAAGTAGTTCTCCAGTTTTCTGACTTCAGCAAAATGCTCTGGAAAAGTACTAAAGAAACACCCAGACTAACATACTCTGGGAATTAGAAACAGGAGGCTTCAGCTTCCTTAGAGATATCCAGGTTTAGCCATTTTAAATATATGGTTACAAAAAATGGAATTTTTTTTCAGTCTCGTACAGAGGTTCTTTTGTTCTTTGACAAGGTTGTGCTATGAAAATACAAATGGTATTGTAATATCTTCTGATCACGTCTTTCAACTTAATACCTTAGCAAATTTACTTTATCTAGACATAAATAAAAAAGTGAGTCTTAAATATTTCCATTGTGGCAGAATGAAAGGAGGTTGTTATCCTTTTATTCCAATTGCACTTAAATATTCCTTTAAGTAAAGATTTAACCAAAGTGAAGTTAAAAACAACTTTTTTATTTAATACTACTTTTGTAGCAACTAGTAGGCTTTACTCTGAGATTTAGCTGGTCATTCACAATTGATGGATAAAAGCCCACTTTATGCAACTTTTGCTAACTGAAAACCATCCTTAATTCACATAATGCATTACATATTGTGTGAAAGTGCAGTCATTGACTGTGCCATTGCAAGTTTGTTGTCCTGTTAATGTTGTAATTGCTCCTGGGTCATTGCTTTTTTAAAATTAATAGAGGCCAATGGTGTAATTAACTGTGGGCAATTCAAAGAAGGCCAAGACTGGACTTGAAAGTATAGAATTATATAATCTGATATATCCAGGAGCAAAAGTATTTATATGCAATAAGATAGCAGGGAAAGAGGATGGATTTTATTCATAGGTAGCTTTTAAGTTAGGTAAAACCAGGAGTATATAAGGTCATCTCAAGGGCAAGATTATTCTGAAGATTTTACCACAGGAAAAAGCTAAAAATTAATAAAATCCCATTTCACCCTCAGTCTCCAGCTGTCTCTGCCACAGCTTCATTTGGTCCCAATACTTTGAGAGCTGACGCCAGAGAAGGGAAGGTTCTCTTTCGGCTGTAGTAGAACCTCAGTCAGTTTGTCAGGATAGACAAAACAGCAGCACTATTCCCAACAATGTCTGAGAAATATAGTGATCCTGTGCATGTCTTCAAATAAAGATTGCACTTGCTAGTTTCGTCTCAGTTGCATGACTGCTCAAAATTACATAGTGAAAAAATTTCCAGCAAAAATTTATCTAGGCAGATAAAATACACAAATGCATCATGAAAAGTAAGCATCATCAGAAAGGATTTTTTCTCCCTTAGTAATGTACCAGTTACTCAAGCAATTGGGTAATGTATTCAGCCTCATTTCTCATCACACAAGCAGGATGTAATGCTAAAATTGCCTAAACAAGGAAAAAACCTTGGCAAATTTAACTGAGATCCACTTGCCAGTAGTAAAACATAAAGGCAGGCAGGCAAATGTTTTCTCCAGCAAAAATTCAACTGCAGTCAAATGTTCTTTACCATTCAGATGGCTAAATTTTGTGAATTTTAGCTCACTACAGTTAATTTAGATTGCCATCCTTTTTCCCCCCACAGCTCAGACCCAGCAGAACGTTTCGTTCCACAGACAAGCAGTGCAGACTTCCTTCCCGCTGCCCCTATTTCCTCAAGTGTCCAGATGGTCAAACATCTAGGAAGGTTAAGACTTTCCATCAAGTACAATTTAGATAACTTCCAATCTCATTTTATGATGCAGTATATATTTAAGACAATGGGATTAATGGAATGAATTAATATTCAGCAGTGTGAATAAGGTATTATACTGGACTAAATTTTATAAGAGATTCTCTTTTAAAAAATGGTTCCCTTCAAAATGTACACATTTGTGATGTTTATTGTTGCTTTAGTTTAAATATTCTTTTTTTAAGTATGGCTTCTGTGGGTGTTTTTACAACAACACAATAATTGCATCTTCTTTCACCTCTCTAGGGCCAGGCTAAGTGAGAAGGTACAAGAGAAACCCTTGTACAATTCTAAAGGAGTAACACAGCTCCCTTTTGCACATCCCTAGCACCAAGAATTAAAATAACTTTAACATTGCTGACATTGGTGAAGTCTACAGCAGGAGGAACAGTTTAAATAACATGGCACAGAAGATATCGCATTCAGAGTCTTTAACTACTCCACTTATAGAGAGAGGGGTTGCCACCAAAGAATTCAGTGAGTGTGTGCAGAGCTGGAATAAGTGCTAGTGTAGCATAACACCCCAGCACACTGCAGGACAGCCTTGGAGTTTGTCCTTGCGTTGTAAGAGCACATTCCTGAGCAGATTCCTCCTTGGAGACTGACAAAGAGTCAACCAAGCCCACTTACTGTACCAAAACAGGTCCTTACAAATACACTTACACTGGCAGGTTCAGCCTCGTTCATTCTGTGTTTGAATCAAACTAAACCACTGCAAACATAAGAAGCCATTATCAGGTGTGTGTCTCCTTTCTGCTCAGTCTAACCCCACGCTACAGCACACTGCCATCCAGCAAGTGTTTAATCAAGGAATGCTTATTAAACTGCAGCTTTGTGCTGTTTCCAGGGAAAATATAAAAATAGAAACATCCTCTAGATGTCAATCAAGACAATTACTTTAATGCTGCCACTCTTAGTTTAAAAAAGTTAGGAGCTGTTGAGATTAAATACACACACACTGCACATTCACTTTACTTCTGCACCTTATGAACTTTATGCATTCTGCTAAGTTCATTCTAAACTTCTACACTCTGCAATTTGGCCACATTTCACATTGGCAAACACCTACAATGTCTTCAGTCATCCTGTCCTTCCAACACTTCACCCTACTGGTTATTCTTGTTAACACAGAAAGCTTGGGGTGGTTTGATTTTCCCTTTTTTATGAGCTTTTCTTAACAGTAAGTGAGCTCAGAGGAGGAATGTCATATGTCTTATGGAACAGACCAGGGAATGGGAGTAGCTGAGCTCTGCATTTTGTTTTTTGTTTTTGGAGAGAGAAGAGAGGATATTTGTTACTAATATTAACAAGCTTGAGGTAATAGATGGGACTGAGGGAAAAAGTAGGAGAAGCTCTGGCATAGACAGCCAGGAGAAAACAGGAGACAAGCAAATGGATATGAATTAGCTTCCTTTTCTTTCTGCTTGCACCACAAAAGGGAACAAGGGAACAGTCATGACTGAGCCATGACTTGCTCTGTGGTTTGCACCTGAGTAAATGTAATTACCTGCTGTCACACCTCCCCACCAGGCAGATTGCAAGGCTGCAGATTAAGCCCCAGGGTGAGATGATCTGCATTTCAGTGGATACAGACTCATTGTACCTGAATATTCCATATGGCCACCAGTGTGGAAGAACAACCACCACATTACAGAAGTTTGAAAAATGAAGAAGAAGGGAAAGAGATTTCAAATTTTTGAGATAATTAGGCAGGGGGAAATTTACACTTTATGTCTAACACTAAATGACATTCACCACATGCCAAAACTGATCTCCAAGGACAACAGTGAAGGTCAGCTATTTTTAAATTAAAAAAGAATAATAGAAGGCTTAATTTAATAAATGAAGTTTTGATGACGTTTTTACTGAAAATTATTCCTTGGATCCAGAATGGAATGTCTGGTCAAACAAGGTGAAATACTAAATGCAGAACAGGAAAGATATACATTTGAAAGGGGACCTTAACAGATGGAGAAGGCATGACATCAGGGCCACGTTCAGTCCTGTTTAATCAAAGGATCTGAACTCCAGTTTCCTACAGCAGAGGAGTGGAACTGATTAGAGAGAGAAATGCTCTGTGCCACAATATTCAGTCAACTATGAAATGGTCCTGGCAGGATCAATGGTACCAACCTCACAGAGAGAACAAACTCCTGTTCCCAAGCATTCCCATCTTGGGCTGGGGAGGAGTTTATGGAAAATTTGAAATGTAGTCTGGTTTCACCCTCCTACAGATCAGGAAAAGATTTTAAATCTCAAATATGTGCAAAGAACAGGAAAATCATTGAGCTCTCTCCCTAGTAAAAAAACATATTTTATCGCAAATGCTTATATAAAACAAATGCAAAGATAAATTCCAGTTTTAATACAGACAAACATTGTAACTAGGACCTAAAGTGTGATTTCCTATTCTTTTTTTATTGGATAAGAATATTTTAAATTATCGTCTTCAATACTGATTAGTGGTCAACCAAATATTCTGATACAAAAAATCCTTGGATTGATCAAAACTAACCTAAATAAGCTATAAAATATTCTAGAGAAAATTAAGTTGAACTGGATTGAAAAAAAAATCATATAATTCACATTTGGAAAATTTCTTGTTTACTCTGATTGACATATGTAAAAATCACTCAAGACACGACTTTGAAAACATCCATATATTCATCATGTATCAGTGCCAAAGAGAAAAGAGAAGTACTTCAGGAGCAGTATCACAGACATCTCTTTGAATCTTTTTTTTGCTTATTTATCTGTGCTTCAATACATGAAACACAAATGGTCAAGAACCTAATAAAGGACAGAGAAGCCACAATGCCAGGCAGCATGAAGAGGATGCAGGCTTCAGTTTCATTCCAGACAACTGAGAAGAAACGACAGAAGGATACATGATCATAATACCTATGCATGCTCATAAATCCACGTACTTGACTCAAATCCACCAGTGCTGAATTACTACACAGTTCAACAGAAAGAATAAAAAAGTTTGAAATTATTTTTTGCTCTATTAAAGGTAGCAAAATAGTTTGTCATTCAACACTTCACTCCATCACAGGAAACAGAAGACTACTGAGCCTTTTTCCCTGTGCGTCCCTTCCATGAGCTAAAACCACCAAAGAGCAAGAACTACTAATTCATAAACTCCACCTTTTTTAAAAATGAGAATTGCTGGTGACCAAAGAATTGACATTACAGGTGAGTCCTAAAGTAAGTACCCTTACTTCATCATTGGTTAAATTGTATTAGAGTGCAGATTAAAATGATATGCAGTACTTCACAAAACCAGATGCTCACCAGTTACTTTCTGTTCTGTGGCTGGAAAATCTATTCCCCTGTTCTTACCATTCTGCATTTTGCTTGTAAAGACATCACTACATCCCCATATTCTCATATCCACTAATTTCTAATCAGGTGCTCAGCATGTCCGGGTAGGGGCTGAAGAATGATCTGTCAGTTCACTGTGTTCCAGCCAACTGACTAAAAAGAAAGAAAGAATCAAAGTTGCTTCAGAAGCAGAATTTCTGAATCCTGATTTCCCATGGATTTCCTCGTCTCAGATTCTGTATCTAATCATGTGCTTGAGCTCTTGCTTCTACCTTTCCTTCCTTAGAAAATGAGTGTAAAATCCTAAAGCTCAATGAAGACAGAAACACAAATTTGCAAAGGACATTGAGATCATGCAGTGGGATACCTGCAGCTGGCACCCATCCCCAGGTGAACATGGGAGACATTGACTTTCCCTGGACCGTGCATTGGAGGAAGTTTTCCAGACACAGACAGTATCTCCATGCAGAGCACAATCATTTTACTTTAGATCTAATTCTGTAATCCCTCGGTCAGAGAAAAGATCTACATTCCATTGCAGCCCTCAGAGTCCCTCAGCACTTACGTGGGGTGTTCTGACCATCACCACGGAGACACAGCTTGGAAGAAAATGAGCAAGGCATGTGTGAGGAGAGGTATTAAGGAGGAAACAGCAACAAATGCAAAAGATAAAAAACCAGACACTCAATATCAAGGAATCTCAGTCTATATAATTGCAAAGGAATTAAACAACCCACTCTCTCCTTTAAGAAGGATTTCTTTCCCCTGTTCCTGTTTCCAAATCACAGTTATTCCAGGTCTGCATACAAAAACCATCGGCCATAGAGAAGATAGGAACTATTTTTTTTTTCTTAGAACGATAAACTCTTGTTTAATCAGACACCCAAAAACCTTTTTTGCTTTTCTTTTCATTAAAAAGTAGTTGTGTTTACCAGAAACCTTAAAACAAAGCATGTCTAGTAGAGTACTAGGATCAATATATTTCTTAAACATTGTTTCCTCATAAAAGCATTTTCATTTGCTGCTCTTTCTTTCCAGCACAGATAAGTTGTTTCTAAGCCATAGCAACTGAATAGGGATTTACACTTTTCACCCTATAATTTGAACCATCCAGGCTTGACTACTTGCTGCTCAGAGTCAATATACACTAAATTGGATTATTTATTAAAAAAAATTAAATATACAGAGTTTACAAAAGGCATTCTTTTTGGTTTTGGAATTGTAAGCAGGGTAAATAGTGCTGTACTTTCCAATGGTAGGATTTCAATCCATTTCCAGTTAACCACTGCAAGAAGAATATGCTCTAAAAACTTTTGACTAGAAATGTATCACTGCTACATCACATCCATCAGTGTGTCCATCACAGGGGTTCAATAGCTAAGCCACTAGCTGTGGAATTTGATTCTAGACCAAGCCAGCTTTTATCTAAAAGTAATGCAAAGTTTCTTACTGTTATGATTGTGGGAGGAAACCTGAATCTGTAGCTCAGATGATGACCCAATATAAGAGCAGATTAAAGGATAATAGTTCTGGTTCCTTTTATTTCATGATGCTTGAGTGCTTGGATTGGCCATGATTTACCCAGGAGGTTTAAGGTTCAAGAATGATGAAAGATCAGTGCTGAAATAACAGAAGCTAAATTCAAAATACGTCTGGATCAACAAGACAAGATTTACTGGTAAGGATACGTGCAAAATTACAAAATAGACAGGAAAAATAAAGCACCAAAAACATGAGAGGCAATTTTATACCGTGCAGGTAGAGTACACAATAAGAAACATAAAAGTACTTTTTTTCTCTACATTTTCCCAGTGTGAACAAATAAACTCTGAACTTAATTATATTCTGCATATCTCACTAGTGCAAAGAAAGGGGTAAATCACAGAAGCCCGAGAACAGCAGCAAAATTTATAGATATGCAACTCAGACTTAATTATAAAGGATCATTAAATGAAGCAGTATACACACAGGTATAGCATGGCAACATACTTATAAGGAGAATTGGGAAGTGAGAGAGGAAGTAGAATGTTTACTAGTATTTAAAGTACCAGGCAAGAAGAGTAATAAGAAGTTAAGAAAAATAAAGGAGAATACAGCTGTATTGGATGTCATCAAACATCTGAACACGAATATTCTTCAGCTTGTGAAAAGTTCCCCAGTGCACTTAATTTATCCCTTTTAATCAAAAATACCCTGGACAAATGCTGTGAAACCGTACATTGGAAAACAGGCTGTGCTAGCAGGAGTGGCTGTGCAGGACTGCTTCACTTCTAACTCCGGTAAGGACTGGAGCTCCTGTGGGTAGGAGCTACCTGGAAAGAAGGGAATGATGATGATGTGTGTGATGAGGGCAGTAGGAGGAGAACCATACACACACTGGGCAGTGGGGAATTAAAAAGCAATCACCCTTCATCCCACAGAATGCCTGTTAGGGGAAACAGGTGATTTATTCCGAACAAATTCCAGTAAATGAAAAACATCCTAAAGAAGCAAAAAAGACTATCCCGACTTCTGGATCAACCCACAGTAAAAGGAACTTTTTGTCTTAATCATTTTTCCTCTGACGATTAAGAATAGCAGCCATTAGGTATCATATCAAAATAGAGCAAAGGTATTAATGATCAGCTTATAAAGAAAAGACCCAAACCTCTGTTAATTTCAGTGAAGCCACCAGAATCCACACCAACTAAGAATCAGGATCCAGGTTATTGGTTTGGGTTTTTTTCCTTTTTTCTTACTGTTACTGTGAGGTGAATATTGCCATAATTTCTAGGGAAAAAATTGTAGCTTTCAGAAAGGTAAAAAGAACAAAAGCACCTTAGCTAATACTGCAAATAAGTGAATTAGTGAATATATTTTATTTCTAGATAAATCTGATATAACTTATTGCACAAACTTACTTCAAGTAGGCTTAAGAGTTAAAAGTAAGCAGCTATGATAATACTGAGGACAGCTACCTCTCATCTCCAATCACTCAAGCTCAAAAGATGCTAACATTTTTACTTTTAATTAGTTGCCATTTTGATGTCAGCCTCTGGATAGCATGAAAGAGAACAGAGCACTGATGGGTGGATATGACAAAATCCAAGACATCACCTTTCCTTCCAGATTTTCTAATCATCTTTCTTACTTTCAGAACAGTGGGTGAGATTCAGGAAAGTAACAAGCTCAAAAAATCCCCAGTCTCCCTCAACACAAGACATTTTCCCTCTTTCCAGCTGCAACGAGGTTGTTCACTAAATAGTGATTCAGGCTCTAGGGAATAAGCACCACACTAAGCCTGCTTGGAAGGGAACACAAACTCCCCAAGGCATGCCCGTAGGCTCAGAGAAGAAACACAAGACTGCAAGCTGCCAGTGTTAATATTTGAGATTCTGTTGGGGTTTTTTCCCAGGAAATGAGGTAAGCCAAGGAGAAATAACATCTGTCTGAAGCAAGAACACACACATATTTAAGTGCTTTTTGAGGATGGAGAATGAAAGAAAGGGGTTCTTCCTTTTGACTTGTTTAAGCTCTCTGCGGGTTTGTATAGTGTTCAGGCTTTTGAATGAGAGACTGAGAAAAATAGCAATCAATAATGTCAGCTAAAGGTGACAAACAGGGCACAAGGTGGCTACTGGAGGGACACACTGTGAAGACAGTGCCTGGGCAGTGATCAATTGCATTAGGAGATGAAGAAAGACAGAGGGAGCAAAGAGAGGAATCGATCCAGTCTACTACATCTGCAGATACAGGCACCTGGAGCAGGTAGCATGTGACAGACAAGGGTTTTGTCTGTCAATAATTCATACTGCTTCACTGTGGAACTTTCAGTAAGAGCCTGTCTTGAAAGCAGCAGTATTGACATATGTTGTATGGCAGACTTTTACTAAAAGCTGGCATCTTCAGTCAAGAACAATTCAAAGCACACTGCTCAGGATCCAGTCACCTTAGTCCTTTCTGCTGAGTGACTTTCAGGCCAACCCAAAAAGGCATGTGAAATACTGGCTTTGACAGAAAAAATAATAGAGAAGCACTTTCAAAACTAGACAGAAAGGGGAAGTCAAAGACAATCCTTCTTTTTTAAATGCACCACACAATCCAGCTCTACGTTGCTGAAAATGCCATCACTGTATTAGGCCAGCACACCTGATGTGATATACTAATGAATTCAGCCAATTATAAGGGTCTGGAATCTGAGTGGGAATAATGATCTAAGACATCTGAAAGCAGAGGCTGCAATTGCAAGATCCTTCCCGGGCCAAGGGAAAAGCAGGATGCTATTCACAGCCTGGGCTGTAAGCAGCAGCTCAGAGAAACATCCTCTGCCACTGGAATGCCTCGAGTGGGCCGGTAGCCAGAGGAGTGGGCTCAGCCCGGTCTAAGTCTTCCAAACTCTGTACATTCCACTATATCCCGTGTGAAAATAAATACAAAAAAAAGTAGAATTTTAATACTTATCCCCACAACACAGAAATAAGTCACTTCTCCAAAAATCTCCCACAGGTAAAAAGCATCAGAAGAAAAAGTTGATTTTATTTGTAAAGAGGCAATTCAGCTAATTATTTTAATAACTGTATTTACTTAAGTTCCTGGGTTTATTTATTAGCTTCAGCATAGCCATTCTCAAGAGAAAGCCTTGTCCCTCAAGGAAAATAATGTCACAATCTTTAATATTCCATTAATTTATTTCAAATCTGTTAAGAAACACTTAATTGGTACTTTATTTATTGTGATAATCAATGTTATGCAAGGTCAAGCCTTTGATTAATTGCAGCTTTACCAATTGAGTTAAAAACTGGTGGTGGCTACTATAAAAAAAAATCCACGTAAGTAACTGTAGTGTCATTAAAGTATTACAGAAAATGTAAAAGTAGTATTTACCAAAACTCAGGCACTTATTAAACCACTCACAAAGGTTCTAAGTTATTCCTCCACACAAAAACTCACATATTTAAAGATAACAGGCTGGTTTAAGGAGGCACACACATTTTAGCCCTGGTGGCATACATTCCTGACTATATTTCCAGTCACGTCAGTCATTTCTGCAAGAAGCTGTCATTGCTGTGTAAATTGTCTTTGAAACCACATGACTGCTTTTTTCCTGGCTGCTGACAAAAGCTCTGGTAAATTTTGTGACCCTCCACTGAGAAAACTACCTGAGGTGCATTTAAACTTGACATCTCTAGGAAACTACTTCAAGCTGTTGTACTGAAGAGTTTCTTTATCATTCATGCTCTGCTTTGTCTCCTCCCTGTCTTCCAAGACTGGAACTGATGCACGGCTGTTAAGTTACAACACAGATATTCATTTAGAACATGTTTTGGTTCCCTGCACTTGCTTTGTCCATATTATGCAGCTTCTGCCAGATGAGCATGCTGTGCACAAGTCATTAATTTGGTACAGAAAAGTTCATACTTTGCTGACCACAGGTCCCTCCTGTTATAAAACTGCCTCTTGGCTGCTCTAGTGCAGTCTCCAGCAATGTTTCACAGAGAAAGCAGGAACAATTCAGCACTCAGCAGAGCCCTAAATGTTTCAGAAATCTGTTTTCCAATGCAATTGCTGGTACCCTGACAGCTATATTTAGGCTTTGTACAATGCCTACAGATAGCTACATTTCCAACCTCATTACAGTGCTATCAACAGAAGCCAAGCATTTAAAATGTTTTATGCATTGGCTAAACCATATTTTAGTTTAGAAAGAGCAGGTAATATTTGTTTCTTCACAAATAGACTAGGCATTAAAGTAAACAAATCAACAACATTATTCTATGCTGTAAGATCAAAGCAAATATAGATTGCAACATTCCACTGCTGCCTACCAATACTTAAAGAAATTAATTCTAACAGGTTAATTTTTCTCACTTTCATTTGTAGTGATTATCCAGCATTCCATTAGTTCCAAATGTAAAAACTTGTTTAATCCATGATGCCTGTCAGAACAAGGGATGGGAATAACAAGTCCCTGCCCTCAGATGAGCACAGCAGGTTTACAGCTCCTCAAAAATAAAGGCAGCTGCAATAAAGACTACTTGTGGTTCTTCATGCAGTATGGCACATAAATCCTAAAATGTTCCGTTCCATAGCCAATCCATAATGAATTACATTACATCAATAAGTTTCAGATGCACTGCTACTCTGATCACTTTTGGGTGTTCATTTGCAGTTTCCCTAAGGTCAACAAAATTTGCTAATAATTTCCCTTCTCCGAGTCAGACCCACCCAGATTGTCATCTTCTTACTATTCAGAAATTGAGTCTCTTGTCCAAAATCATTAGTCTTGCGAGGAAAAAGAGAGGAACAACAGGGGAACAAGAAAAGGAGACACAATCAGCAGAGTCCTTTCACAGGACAAAAATGAGTGGAAACTTGGTGGCTAAAAAAAAGTGCATATAAAAAACATGGACTGCATAATAAATTGCTCACAGATGACGAAGAATTAATTATTAAATTCTTATCAGCTGTACTCTCCACTAAAATGTTCCTGCACATCTTTTTTGTTTTGAGGAATACACCTTTTTGGCCACATTTTTAAAGAAAATCTCTCTTGCCAAAATCTTCTCTGAATGGAATAAGGTTGTTCCTAAAGTAATTTAGCGTCTGCGTGTGCAAAAATGGAAAAAAATGGAGAGGAATCTCACAAGTTTACATAATCACCCCTGAACATAAAAATTGGCCTGTCATGTACAGAATTAAATTGGTTAAAATCCATTTTTTCAAGTTGCACTCTGATAAGGGAGACAGGCTTTTAAAGGATGGAATTTGTTGTAATGATCCACCTGGAAAGTACTTTTTAATTCAAAATTAGAACTTTTATAGAGAAGTAATGGAGTATTTCTTTCTGATAAGCCACTTCACAGAACAGGGATCAGAATGCAAATTACAGTTATTTGCTCTAAGTGGTTTTCCATTAGAATGGCATTAATATGAAACATTTTCTTTTTCTATTTCATCAAGACATTTCACAGTATTTCTGCTACCTTTAAGACATGGTATATTAATTTAACAAAATTATATATAATCTTGGGTGTATTATGTATGCTTCATTTACTTTTTGCAACGTCATTATCTTATTTTTCATGTTTGAACCTGTCAATTGATAACACAGCTACATCTCCTTTCAGAAGATCATGTTTCAGATCAGAGAAGCAAAGTCTAATTACAAGAGTAATTTGTGAAAAATTGAGGGTTTTATTTAATAAAAGGATGACACAAGACCTTGTGTTTGATAGTCTAAAATCTTGTAGGTAAAAGCTTGCTTTCTTTCTTTCTCTCGCTCCCTTCTCTTTAGCAGTTTAAGCGGTAACACAATTAACTGATAAATATTTGGGGTTTGGTGTAAACGAAGGGTGTTGGCACAAAGGTGCTGTAGTGTGAATGACCTGCAGCTCCAAGAACACAGGTAGGGACTATAGAATATGTAAAACTCAGTCACGTTTATCTGTGGCCTTTTCACAATAGCTGTTCAAAGCTACTTGACTAGAGGTTGTGGACAATGGGACACCACTCCACGGAAGGAACTCAAAGGGGCATGTACAGTTACCAGAGTACATTTATTAATGTCCAAACATTGCAGTTTTACCTGCTTTTGTTTCAGCTGCAGCACCTGTAAAACTTATCTCCATCCCCACCCCACAAAGTATATTCTTCCTTACTTCTTACTTGAACAACAATTTGTGCATTTGTGAAATGAAAACAGATATAATAGATCTGGGATAATCTTTTTCTCTGGCTTGTTTAACATTAACCTCAAATTTTTCCCGTATCTGTTTTCAGATGCAGCTGCACAAACAATTATCCTAGCACAGCTCAGAAGGTCAAAACATGCATGCAGACATAAATTCTGACTAAGCTGGCACTCCTCTAAAAAGATACGCTCACTAAATGACACAGGCTGGAGAAATGGTGCACATTAAGGACCCCTTTATAGGCTTGGTGTTCCAGGCCACAAGGTCAGTCACTGGAGAAGCACTGAGGTGTTGGAGAAGCATTGAGACACTTTCTTCACTCTCCATAAGTGTTCTCCTTACTCCTCTAGCCTCTAAAATCTTCCAATGATGTGAATTATGAGCAAGCTATAGCAAGGAAAACCTCAAGGAACAAACCAAAACAATCAGGACACTCTCCAAGGCACACTTGGTGCTGCCACAGAGGTTGGACAAGCTTTTCGTCTTCCCCAGCCAGGACACACACGGCCTCCTACACAGGCATTAAAAGGTAGGGGAAAGTCAGAAACACAAAACACAGGATCAGTTATCTGTTTTGTTATTTATGAAAACATAAAAAGTGGGAAAGTTTTTTGTCCTCCTTCACCCTGGCAAGTGCAATCACTTCCACAGTAATGTTAAGTAGTCTTCACTTGTAAACCTAGCACTGAACTCCTCCGGATTAAAGTAGCAAAAAAACCCTTTTCGTTTTGTTAGAATTTTTATTCCCTCGTCTCAACATTCTGGCTTTGCAGAGAAGGCGAAGAGCAGCCCAGTGGAAATTTCCAGCACACAGGCTGTGAATTGCAGTCCTGGAGGTCTATCATAGGACCCAGCCAAGTCCACAAATAAAAGATTTTTATAATGCAGAACCCTTTGAAACACATAATGGTGAGAAAGGAAGAGTTATCCAGTGACATCTGTGGTAATTGCCTGCCAGAAAAAGTTGCAACAACCACCAGTGAATGCAAAGAAAAGTCAGCAACAGAAATTGTTCTACTGGAAGAGGTGGACAAGCAAAAGCACCATTACATGGAGATGGCAAACAAAGAGAGGAAGAACACTTGTGCTCTCTATTAAAAATGCAGAAAAATGAAGGTGGCAAGTGGGATGAAGGAAAAGCAGGAAGGAAAATATAGTCAGGAAGAAGAGAAAAGAGCATGGTATTAATAATTAAAGTGGAAATCCCTGCATTAGTGGCCACTATGGACAATTAACTACTGGTTTATTATTTATTTTAATTACCTGACCAGAAGGCAGACCACAATTTAAAAAATCATTAAATATAGTTACATTAGGTTTTAAGAAGAGTAGCTCTTTTATAACCTGTGTTAACTAGTTTACTACAGCCATAATGTGTTTTCAGCTGTCTGTTGGTTCTGTGGCTGCTGAAAAATTGTTCTCTCTTCATCAGCTGACTATTGATTTCCTATCAATCCAAATGCTGTACTGTTTCACCACTCTTCCTACATGTTTTCCATTATGTTTTAAGATAACGCAACACACACAGGATGTAAAAATGGCCTTTGGTTGTGTGTTGTAGTTTGGGTTTTTTTCAAATGTTGTGATTAATATCTGAAAGGAAGTAGCCCACATCATTCAGTCCTTATTCCAAGAAATTTCTTGGGGTCACATTGTCCACTGCCTTTTGTTTCTCAGGTCTCTCATACCACTGATCTGTAGGTCAAAGCATCACCAAATCAGAAAATGAAACAGACAGGGCACAGCAAAAGAACCCTGAGATTGCAAGTTCTGAGCTGAAACACTTCAGATCACACTTATCTATATATGTATGTGTTTTTGTGAATGAAGTGGCCAAGAGTTTCATAGCAGAATGGGACTCATAAATATTAAAACATAAGCAAATTAGTAAAATACAAACATTTCAGTCTCCAGTTAAGCTCAGACAGCAGAGCAGGGATCAATACAAATTGCTACTGGAGGAGAAGGGAGGTAACAGCTGAAAAAGCCCACCCCCCCACACTCACTTTGCATCCATTGCTGTCCTATCACCTCATCTAGCACCTCATCAAGGCTCCAGTGTCTTGACAGAATACAGTAACGGGCTGAGGGACAGCATCATTCACACTATCACCATCCAAATAGGGGAGACTGAAAGGTCTCCAGTTAGACTCGGGAGAGTATTTTTATTTCAACAGGTTATTCCTTCTCAAATAACTTAATGCCCTCTGTTGTTCTAGACTTTCAGTGGTGTGGTTCTGCTTATGTGGTCACCCCACCAAAATTCTCCTTGGACAGCATTGAAAAATACAGTACAAATGAAAGGAAAAATCCAGTTTCTTATGCAACATCTAGAAGAATTAGATAAAGCAATGTCAGCAAGAAGTCTCATGTAAGCAAGTGACATTCTAGATGCTATCATAAATGATTCTCAAGTTTCTTTGGAATAAAAGACAAGAGTGCAGCTGTAACAACATATTTGGAAAGGATATCTTGAAAAGGAGAAACATGACAAAAATGTGGTTTTGCTTTAACACAGAAAAAATATGAAACTTCAGAAAGGTGGAGCATTGTGAATTTTGAGAGTAGGGATCATTCAAACAGCTCAGAAAACAGTATTTTCCTGCACTGAACTGACCCTGCCACTGGGAGTATTACAAGGACAAATACTTCTGAAATACACACAATTGTTTCTTTTATTGGAACAGAACAAAGGTAATTTAAAAATATAGTAAAAACCAAGCCTATCAACCAAGCTTCTCTTACATGTTTGGTAAATGTCATAACCATAGAGTAATCATTGTTTATTTATATAAAATAGGGTCATGCTAATAGGAGATACTGCATGAAAGAGGTCAGCAGATTTTATTGTCTCACTTTTGATCCAATGATTTGCTGGTGCAAATCCACCTTCTCAATCCTTCCAGGACTGAATTGCCTCCTTTTCCTTTCCAAAGTCTCTGGACTCGCCTGCCTTCTCAGTGATCCCTTTCAGCAATTTTTTTTTTTTATCTTTTTCTTCTAACTTAGGAAGACTAGCAGGCTCTCCAAGGATTCAGCTGAGCATCAGAGCTCACATAACAGATTAGGTTCACAGAAGAAGGAGAGAAAAGAAGAGTCCAGCTCTATCCTCAGTCATGGACTATGAACCAGCTCTCGAAACTCCCCCTTAACTACAGTGCCCTGAGGAAAAGGCAGTGCAGAGACTGACATTGAAGTCTCTATTCTAAATGAGATAGAACCAGGAAGGTGTTCTTCCTATTACAGATCCCTTCCACAGGGAACTAGTCTGCCTTTGTCATCATCCCTTCCCTCTTGAATTTAAGAAATCTCTCCTGTAAAACCTTTATTGAAATAGTGCATTTATGCAAAAAGATTTGATCTCACTATATAAGAAAGCCTCACCTCTCCAACATAGTATGTATTCAAAAAGCCATGGCCAGTTGTCCACAGGAATTTTATTCCATACTGTGGAGTAATTTATGGGGAACACAGGACAGCAGTTAGCTGGAGAATGTCATGCATTACAAGCGAAAGACTATTTCTATAGAAAGAGAGTAAATTTGACGTAACTGCTAAATTCTGAAGTCCTACAAGTACCTGGCGATTGCTCCTTACAGAGAGAGTGAATGGCTGCTTACACAGCGAGAAATTTCACTGTTTTCTAGACATAAACATCCCATGATCATTACACTCTTTTGCTAACTATGAAATAATGATGGCACCTAGGAAGGTTGTTGTAGTACCTCATCCTTTTCCTGTCTGTCAGTACTTCTTACCATGCTGCCTCTGGTAGCAGTAACCACACCAGACCCTGCTCCAACGCTGCACTCCTCCAAGAAAATTCTCTCTTGCAATGAGAGATAAGCAAAGAGGCTCCAGTTATCCCTTTTGTAACAGCCATGGGAAGATGCCCTTGTAAGTTGGGAGGCAGCCTAAATTCAGGACAGTGTAATTGTCTGGACTGATCTGCTTGCAAAAGATGAACATGTGGATTTTAATGGAGCCAAAAAAAGACAACGAAGTGTTTTGTTGAAGGTTTCTAGAGAGTGACTGTCTCATCTGGGCATTAAAAATACATCTCTTTCTAAGCCTTGTGACAGTATTCAACATGCTAAAAAGGGAACTAGGCTTTAAGCTGGCTGAGGGGTTTTTTAATTTGCCTGGGTTTAAAAAGAAAACAAATGAATATTTCCTTAGTACTGTTTAAACTTCTTTTTATTTATAAGTTTCCTGTAAGATTTCCAGAAGAAACTACTCCATATCAGTGCTGAGACAATTATCAACACTAACACATAATGTAAGCTTTACTTCATAAATATAGCCAAACTATTACCTACCCATTAAAGTGCTCAAAATACTGCTATGAAAATCTGACTATTCCTGGATCTGAACTGTTGGATGCAGACCTTAAGCTTAACTAAAGGAATATTATGCATTTAGATCCAGTAGCTTGTGTGGGTGACCCAAGCATCCATCCATCAGGAAGGAATGATAGGGCAAAGACAGGCTAATTCTCTCAGAGATAATTCTACCTGCTTCATAATCAGACCTTAATTATAAACATGAGTCCAATTCAAGCCAGAATTCAAAAACTATTGATAAAGAAGAAAAAGTGGAAACATGAGAAAGAGGTGTTGAAACAACAACTTCTTCACAAGCGAAAATAATCCTTAGGGAAATTTTTCATACTATTATCAGCAATATATGAAAATGCATAATTAAAAAACTAGTGACCGGTTTAAATGCCTAGTTCTATGTGACAGAACTACAGAAAATAGTGATCACCTTAAAAAATAATCTGCACTAGAGTTTTTCAACTGGTTTGATGGATCATATTATTTTTTTTGGAGGGGGGGGCATTGAAAGCAGGAAGATCTGCATCCATACTATATATACTCATGTTGTCTGGAGGCTGAGAAAGTGAGATGAAGATCAATCAGTACTTTGCATAGCAGTTCACGCAATTTTATGACTTTTATAATAGCATAGGTGTCATTATTGTTGTCATGACACACCAGCCAGGTGTCGGCAGAAGCCCAGAGTCTGATCCCCAGTTTGTGGTGCCAGTGGCCATCCAAGCACTGCACTCCACAGAACACTTTTTAAGGTTTCACATCCCTTCACAACACCTTCAGTGACAATGCCATGGTCTGCTCCCCCTGCTCCAGGAAAGATCAGGTGTACCTGTGGTATCCCCAACAGACTTATACCTTCTCTGTTCTTAAATACCTTCAAGACAGAACAACTGCCCCTTTAAAATCCAAAAAATTCCCATTGTACTACGCTTCCCTTTATGCAATTTGAGTCTATTCCTTCTTGTCACTGACCTGGATACTGGCATTTACTGCAAATGTCTTTAAATTTATTAAGATTTTTCTCTTTAAACACTTCTAGAATGTCCTCCCAGATTTACTGGCAAAATTCCCATTCTCTTCAGTAATGCAGTATCTGGATCCATGACAATAAAAATCTCATTTTAATCCAATATTTCTTTTCTTCTGTGACAAGCTTTCCAACAGAAAACATGTTTAATAAGTTGTTTGAACTGTATGATATTCACCCAAGACATCTAAAGGAACTCAAAGAAGACATGTTTGAACAACTGACAATAACCTTTTCATTAAAGCTGCCTCTGAGACACAGCAAAAGTAATGCCAGGTTTTGAGAAGGGTCTCAGATGGTTGCAGAGAGTGGACCAGCCAGAAAGACTGGCAGTCTTACTGGGAAAAGGGGTAGCAAACAAAAAACCTTAATATTTTGCCCACGGATATTTGGACATGTGGTATACTGAAATGAATAAGTTATTGGCAGAATCTTGGCATTGGAGTTACTTGAAAGAGTCTATAAGTACAAAAGGCAGATCAAGATGGTAGAGTCAGCCTGGATTTCTGAAAGATGTTAAAACACAGATAACTTCTGAGAGCTGATCTCTCCAGGTAAATAACTTGCTAAAAATAATGACAGCATGCTGTGGAAAAGTTATACTTTTTGCCCTATTCTAACAGGAAGCCCTACATCTAAATTGTCAAAGGCTTCCTCACAGATCCACCGGATCTCCTCAAGCATTAAATTGAGTGGATATCCCCTCTTCCTTATTTTGCAAACCTATTAATTTTCTTTCATTCTTTAGTTCTACCAAACTTAGTTCTACCAAAATCCTTAAGAAAACTGATTTCGAACAGATTCAGAGAAGACAGGAGCCCTTTCTTCTGAAGCATGATTGTTCTTTAGAGCTCGAACCACAAGTGAATTACCACCAAGCACCCTGATATAAATTAGTGCACACAACAAACAGCATCCACACTAATTGCTAAGAAGCACAAGTTCCCAGGTTAAGAGAAATTCTTCAAGGATTAAAGGGACTCTTGCCTTCTGAATTGGTGATACAAACTCACTGCATTTTAATTTTCCTCTGAGCATAGTCTTGCATTTCGTGTTGGGCATCAACAGTCTGCATAAAACTCCAGTGTTTACTCAGTAGCCAAAATTTGAGCTTCCTTAAATAAAAGACAGTCAGGAGCTCTTCATTTCATAACCTGCCTCATCTCACTGTAAACACTTTGAGCCACAATTATTTTTATTGATTGTGAAAATTAAGACCTCCTGGGACTATGAAACAACTTAATTGAAGTGCAATACAGACCTTGGAGCAATCAGGATCAATGTTAACTATTCCAAAGGGCATGTGCATGTGTGCAGGCAGACAGGTAACCTGCAGTTCACTTGGAAAGGGTAAATTAACACCTTAAAGCCTTTTTTTCTTAAGATAGAATCATTATAATTTTTATTTTTCGTCTTCTTTTTATCTTCTTCTCAAAGCCTTCACTTTGTATCACTTCACCTATTATTATTTATTTATACTAATAAAATTCTATATAATGTGTAAAGGCACACTATGAATGCATATTGGAATATGCAAACTTTATGAAAAGATTACTGGGGGGAGCTTTTGTCTGGGGTTTTTTTAACTTGCCATTGGGCACAATACTTATTTTTGTGAATAACATTTTATACATATTCTTTCTGAAAAAGAAGGTGCTTTTGAACAGTAATTTACATTAGCCAGAATTTTTCTTCCCAGTGTCAGCTCATTTGAATCCTTTTCCAAGTGATCAGCAAACCTGGGAGGTAACAGAACTGACTGCACAGGAAAGAATGTCAGCTCTGCTTCTTTCCTGATATTTTTAGGAAATAAAATAACATATTAAAAAAAAGTTCATTTCCAAGCTTGGTTGTTTTTTTCTTTTTTCTTTTCAGTTGTCACAGAAATAGATTTTATATAAATTACTAACATAACACTACTGATAATTCTGAAAAGGTTATATGGAAATTGTACTAACATCAAAAGTCATATTTGGCAAACTTTATGACAGCTTTTGCTATGTTGTTGGCTGATTCAAAATTTCTTCCAGAATACCAATCATATTCCTACATTTGCAGACTAAAACATGAATAAAATATGAAAGTTTGACATTAATAAATATTAATTTACAAGTCCTTCTTGAGTTCTAGAACCCTGGCAAGTTCTAAGTAAAGCCTTAGTAGGCTGACTTCACAAGGCTGCTTTGACCTCTAATGATCATGGTGAGATTTGCTTTTCATGGTGTTCTTTCCTGGGCAGTCCAGAGCATTTCTGTTGAATAAGGTTACGTTTAGCATGTGAACCACCTTCATGAGAGCTACATTAAATTCTTTTATAATTTAACTTGGTAAGAACAGAAAACATAAGTGGGGCTTAGCAATAATGTTTTCAAACACTGGTAAATTCACTTCGGCATAATGAAATTATTTCAATACAACTTCGATATATTTTGTTTAAAACTAAGTGACCAAAATAATATAATGAGCATTGTTCTTATTTTAAATTACAATTTTACTCTCAAAACGAATAGGCTGAAAATTATTTATCACATAATAGAAGTGCAGGCACTACATGAGCAATAGGAATCAAACAGAATGGACAAAAAGCTATGTATGAAAAATGTATATTGATAGAATGTCTGACACGGTGCAAAAAATACAATAAAATATTAGAAAACAGAAAAACTATGTAGATGTGTCTAGTGATTCCCAAAATAAATCAATGAGCCAATACACACTTCTTTCTACATTATTGTTCCTATGCAATAACCAGAAAAGGAATATCTCAGGTTATGAAAATGTAACTGTAATATTCAAAATCTGCTAACATGTTTTAAACATAAACTTGTTAGAGAAATTTATCTTTTAATTTTTTTCCCCATAAAAGTCACCCACTCTAACAAAACAAGTCACAAAAAAAGTTTTATTGTAACATTTTTTCTTCTCAAAATGCAACACTTTCTATACTTTTAGTTTCTTACTTTCAGTATTTGCGTTACCAAGCAAATTACAGAATTTTTAGATTTTGTTCTGAATTAGAAAAAGAATTCAGCTTAGAATGTTGCAATGTCCCTTAAATGTATATCCCATTTTTTCTTAAACTATTTCTAAAATCAGATAAAATCTTGGATTTTACTGAATTTTCTCAATTCCATAAGTCAGGATCTCAGCCCAGTGCTAGGAATCTCAAGGGAACTGCAATCCATGAGCACTCCTGTAGCAAAAATATTGAGCAGCCTGTTTCAGAATTTTTCTAGTTCAAAACAAAAATTAAGATGTAAGGGAAAGTTTTGGGGGTGTTTTAATGTTAAACTCAAGTGAAGTAAACGCAACATGACCAATACAGAAACAAATTCCTAATCTTTCGTAGAAACAAAGACAGCTCTGGGAAAGAGACTGACCTTAAAAATTAATTTTACTAAAATAAGCAAGCCTTGGCTAGAGGCTTTTTGGGTTTTTTCCTCAGCTCTGCATGAAGGTCAGTCTCAGACTGACAAATTTCAAGATACTGGTCTTAAGAGGTCAGCTCAGGATAACATTAGTATGCTAACAAAATACATTTCACAAGACGAAGGGAACAAAGGTATCAGGATGTCAGAAAAGGATATTTAAGATTGTTAACTCTTTTTGACGACAAACAGAATTTTCCACAGGAAAGTAAATATATATTCATGAAAGTGTTCGAGCTACGAGATGAGTTTCTCTGATTATGACAAAATTTCCCAACCAGCCCAACATTATGATGAGGCTGTCATGCTGAATGTGAGCAGGGAGGGAAGAAATATGGAGAGAGGTTTACTATCTCTCCAAGCCAAGGGAATATTTGTACGCACTTTTCATGCCTCTTGGTGTTTCTAAGGCAGCAGTAACTCACTCTCTGCTGGACTATCAATAATGAAAAAGAAGCCTCTTCCTTTCCTTCACTAGTAAACTTGTTTTTAACAAAGAACAAGGCATATTTTTATTCCTATTATGTATCTCTTGAAGGAGTAAAATTGTGGTGCAGATTTACATAGACTCGGGAGTTTTATAAGCTCAACAGAATTTTTGGGTTTACTTATAGTCCAATATTTTCAAAGTTGAAATACACACAGATTCTGAAAGAAAATCCAATATGTGCATCCAATCTAAATTCTTATCAGAGCTCACATTTCCTCCCAAGGGATAGTCTGAAATTTCCTAGCTGGACATCCTGCTAAACTCTTACAGTTTAGAGTAAACAAAGTGCAAAAATTAGCAGGAAGGCAAGGTATGAATGAAGAGAAAGTTCAATTTCAGTTCTTTTTCTAGTGTTTCTGCACTGAACTTGTTACAAGTCTCTCTACATCCTGACACATCCTTGTCACATTTGCTTTCAGACACATTGCCAATTAGAAATACATTTAATTACATAAACAGATATCTTCTGGGGGTTTGCTCCTATGCTTTAGACATACTTCAATAACAGGGGGACCTCCAAATTTCTCTTTCAGACACAAAAACCTCAGAATTTACTGGAGGAAAAATAAAACCATTTTTTCTTCAAAACACTAGACCTATACAGCAAACACTTTTATCCTAAAATTTCCAGCTTCTTTTACAGAGAGTTGTGCCAGTTCGTATCTCACTGACTGAGGTAACCCAGTAAAACTGATGTAACCCAGCATGAATGATAACAAAACATACCAGTCAGAGGGCCAGGCAAGAAACTCGTACTGCCGTGGCTAATAAAGACAGAAAAAAAGGGTTATGGCACTCACAGTGATGCAGCCAGTGGAGAGATGATACAAAACATTTCAGCAAAGCACCACCTTCATCGTTTCCTTTCAGACAAGTTTCACTGGTCATTTCATAGTGAAAGTCATTTTACTCCAACATCTAGTATTTTCTGGTGTCTTTAAACCTACACGATATTTTCTAATGCCTAAAATCAGTATTATTCCTACACCTAAGGCACACCAAAAGTAAATTCAGTCATGTCCAACTTGATAGCATTGGGCATACGTGCCCTCTAAAGGACTGTCTGTAGGTCTGTTTTACCAAGAACTCAGACATTCGGCAGTTTTTCACTAACACTACTTGTGTATCGTGATCTCACGTTGATTTATACTTCAGGATAGTAGTATAAACAGACTGCTGGAAAGTCTTGAATTTGAGTCACCTGTGCCTCATTATCTGAGAAATTATTCAAGGCCTGATTGCAATGTCTGAAAAGCCCACTCTTAGGTGAACTAATATGGTACATAACGAAATTCCCCCAAAAGAAAAACAACACAGCAAGGAGTGCAGACTAACAAAAATGCTTCAACCAGACAAGCATTGACCAAAATCCAGGCTCATGTACTCCCTTTTTTCCTTCAGTTTGTTACTCATGCATAAAAGCCTCACTTAACTAGCTTGGAAACAGCAGGGGAAAGAAAATCCAAAACACAAAAAAACAAACCAAACGAACAAAACCTAAACAAACAAAGTCACAACAGCAAATCAACCCACACAAACAAAGCCAGAAGTAGCTCTTGTAGGGAAGTCTGAAAATTTGAAATCTCCCTGTGTAGCTCTGTAAAGTCCAAACCCCTTAGATAATCAATTATAGAGATAATACTAATAGGAATTAGCCACCTCCGTGTGCTTTAAATTCTACCCTGGATTAATGTATGTAACAAGGCAGTATCACAAAATACAGCACCTATAAATAAGCTACATTTCAGCCATGTAAATGTAGACTATAGGAGTAGTCTTCAGTAGCAACCAGCAATCTGTTTTAATGGACCATAAAGCAATCTTAAATGAAAAAAAAAATGAAGGAGCGTTTAAATTTTTTTTTTTTACAAAGCCTTAAGACAATGACAATATTTACTGCCCACACACAGAAACACAGATGGGCAAAAATTAATCTGCCAAGATAACTTTTCCCAAAATTGTGGTGGACTTGCCTGAATGAAGGTTTTATTATGATATGATTAATAATGCTGTTGAGAAGTACAGGGTCAAACAGTTGCACAGTGGTAAAGATGTGGGTAAAATTACCTGTTCAGTGTAAGGAAGTAGATCACTCCTTTTTCACACAAATATGAAATCTATACCTCATCACATGTTGCTTCTCAGCAGCTATTCTTTTCACTGAAGCAGTGGACATAAAAAGTACATTAAAAATTATTTTGAATAAAAGACTCTGTATGCTGCAAATGCCATTGAGTTTGCTGAAACTGCAACAGATTCTGTGTTAATTTCCACAGTGGCATAAAGGGAAATTGGGATATATTTTTACTGTATTTAATAAACCAGTTTTTATGCTTCAGAGGTCAGTTATTTCCAGCAAATAAAATTACTTGTCAAGTACAGTGATATTTTTCCCTCCTCATCAACATATTTACATTTGTCATGCCATAATAGATATTTCAGATTTTCAGAAGAAAGGACAAATTCCTTTTGCCATTTGCTCCTGCTATGTGACTTAATCTTGAATCTATGTACAATTATGAAAATGTTACCCTAGCAGGTTCCACTTAAAGAGTAGATTACAAAATCTCACTGCAAGCCATTTATGTTTGCTGTATATGAGCAGCTTCCTCTTTTCAGATATCATACTGCCTTTTCTAACCCTCCTCTACAACTGTCCAGCAGCCTGTTTTACAAACTCTTTCTCAAATGAGGCTACAATTATGGAAACACAAGGCAAAATCTGCACCATGTGGACTTCAGGCCCTTCTCTTCAGCCTCCCCAAAAATCTATGATGATCAGAGACAACCTTTTCAGCTGTATGATGTTCAAGGTCTGAATTCCTGAGGAAAAAACAAGATGCAACAGCATTTTTATTGTCTATCCCAAGGGATGCAGCAATTAGTTTTTTTCTCAGTATACTAATGTTCTCCATGGATGCTGTTATTGTTATGGTGATATGGTGATAAAGGATTGCTTTAATGTGAAAATGAAGACAGCATGACTAGAAACTTCAGAGCAAGATTTCTCTACCAGGGTCAGAGAAAGCAAGTGAAATACAGGATTAAGTAGAGAGTGTTGTTATAGCCTAGAGATTTCCTTTTCTTTCCCTTTCCCTCCTTCTTTCTTTTCTTTCTTCTCACAATTATAATAAAGTCTTGAAACAAACTGCCAGAGTTCAAACAAAACTCTAGCACAAACTTCAACATACCAAATACCGTGCGGTGATTTAAGATGTCAAAATAACCTTGAAATACCTGCTACTACTTTGTTTCCATTTTCCCTACTTGTTTTTCACTCAAGAAAATATTGCATATTTTGCATATCTTTTCTTATTTAACAGAAATATACTTCTTAGCCCAAACCACAAAGGCTTATGTGTTTAAGTAACTCAGAATCTGTTGCCAATAATCCAGTCAGACTCAAAGTTCAAACACATATAACTAGTATTTTAGTAATTACCTCTACATATGTGTGTAGATATATACATGAGTATATCAATGATTATCAGTAGATATATGTATGTATAACAGTCAATTATCAGTACTATCAAAACAGAGTATTAACATAAATGCACATAATTCTCTCTCGTGTGCTTTTTCTTACTATTCCTATTATATTCACACAGCAATAGCTGCATTTCCTAATTTAGATTTTTGATTTATACTTGGCGCTAAATGTTTACACTAAGATCAAAATTGGTTTCTTTTCAGCCATGCAGATTACAATCCTCCTCCACATTTCTACTCTACAAAAAAAAGGAAGCTTAGAAAAAGGATCTTTCAGGCTTTCTGAATGTTGTTAGCATCCTTGTATAATCATTCTGTCTCACACTCTTGTACAAAGAAGTGAGATCCCTATGGACAATGAAGCATCAAATGGTAACGCATTGTGTTGATCGTGCTTAAAATACAACTTGCCTTAGGCTCTGTCAGCAAAATTTGCCTCTCCTGATGATTTCCTGACTTTTGAAGCCATGAGGATTTACACACATTTGCACTTGGGGAAACAAGTCTCTTCTGTACCCGTAGAGGCTGTTATTCTAAAGTGCCTGGGCAGAGATTCTGCAAACATAGAGCTCCCTCATGATGAATTCAGGTGAGGCTGAGTTGATACCAGTAAACAACAATTTCTAGTTTTTCTCAGACCCTCTTTAAGATAATAGACACTGTCACATGAAAATGAAACAAACACAAAGCTACTCCAAAATGTGCCAGGCAACTTAGCAGTGCTCTGAGTAGGTGTAACTACAGAAGAGTACTCCTGGCAAAAGAGCCTTGCAACCCAGAGACGAAAAATGAGGCTGCAAACTGACTTCATTACCCCTGGGACATGAATAGGACATATAAATACAAATATAAATGGTTGGTTTAAATAGCTGGCAACAAACACAGTTTTCATCTATTCTAAAATTTCCCTGAGCTGTCTCTCCCCTCAAATGTTTAAAATCCATTTTTAGAGCTCTAGCACAATTTCAGGTATTCTGTCGTACGTGTTAGAATGTCACAGCATTACAGATTACAGCAGATTTCAGCAGTAGATTTTATACCATACAGGTACTTCTGTAAATAAAGGTAGTTAGTTATTAAAGCCCTGCTTTTCATAATACTCAGACAATAAGTCAGAACAGTCCAACAACCTAAACAAACAAGTTGCTGACAGAGACGAGATCAGAATAACACAAGGATGTTGTTCACAGGTGTTTGTGCCAAGCCATAGACAGTGAGAATAGGAGCTGATTCTGCCAAAAGTACAGGGCTTGAACAACCTTCAACGGGTGACTTAAAACAACATGACTGAAAAACTATGTGGTCAGACAGACCCAACCCTTTTTTATTTTTTTTAATGAAGGATTTTTTTGAGGGTTGTTGTTACTTCAAAACCAAAAGAAAAATAATAAACTAAGGCTGTAAAGAAGAATTTAGGAAGAACTAGTTTAAAAGTATTGCACTGCCTCAAATTTCCACCATGGTCGTGGGTGTTCAGTTCCTAAGGGCAGGTATAAATTGAGTATTGTATCACTTCTCTGCCTCACAGTGGGAGCACAACATTACAGCCGCCATACCAAAGCCTGAGTCCTGACTGAGACCCCTGCAGAAGCTGACGCTTAAGAACCATGTCTCACTGCTGTATTTTGCCAGTTTTCATCAGTCTCCTGTATTTATTTCATCTTCCTTAGATCTTATATGCTGAGAAATAGTAAATAATTGTCCTCTATTCTCTCTCTCCAGGCAGCTCATAACACTGCATTATTTGCCCACTGGTAATTTTTTTTCCCCCTAAGCTAGAAATCCTGCAAATGTTTAATCTCTTTTAGCAGTGGAGCAATTCCACATGTTCCTCTGCTTTATTGTTCTTTCTGCACTTTACAGCTCTATGCTACATGTCAATTTTATCAACATTTTGAGCTGGTGAATTAAGCAGACATTTGCAGATGTATTCAACAACATGACAACTATTTTCTGTTTTCTTCTTCATTACTTCCAAGTCATTTCTAACACTGTATTAGCAAGTAGCATCAAAAAAGATTGATTTTTATTAAATATGTCCTCCAATTTTCTATCAAATGCCACTGCTGGCAGAATGTATTACTCTCCTTGTATTGAATCCTGAACATCCCAGAATACTGAAAGACCTGAATGATTGTATTCAAAAAAGAAACCTATTTGTGTCTGCAAATTAGTCACTCAGACATCCTCAGGATAATTATGGTATTAAAAGTCAGAAATTAAATTAGATAAGTGAAGGACTGGTTTGAGAGTTAGCAGCACTCTGCAATGCCAAGTGCTGGTTTGGGTCAGGAAATTAAAAACACTGTGGTCAGCTGAAACAGATAAAATGGCATGAACAAATGAAGTGGGCTCAATAGTGACTCCTCTAAGGTGCAATCAGGTGCTATTGACTGATTTCATCTAGTCAAAGCCTCATAATTTGAAAAGATATATGAAAATGGTATCTTTGGGAGCACAGGCCCTTCTGACATGAGAGGTGTTACGATTCCTGTTTTGTTTTAATGGCCCCAAAAAGAAAAACATTGATTCCTTTTCATCACACCTGGGACCTTCCTACTTATACACTCTTCATGCTTGAGACACCTGCCATTTCTGAGATCTGAAGGTATCACAACCTAGAGTATGAAGGCAACAGGTGATTTTGGCAGTACCACCAAAGCTTTGCATAGTTCTGGGTTGCCAAAGTCCTTAGTGTGTAACTCCTTACTCCACAGGGGCTGGTGAATATTTTGGTATTGTGGAAAATATTAATTAAATAAAACAAATTACAGGACAAGTATTAAAGAATTTTTACTCTTTGGTGCATCCCAAATTGGAAACCAAAATATGTAAACCCACTTCTTCACCCACTCAGAAGGCATCCCCCAGAAGGCAGTGGCAGTGCAGGCAGCCCTCTCCATCCAGGGTGAAGGACCAGGCTCTGAGCCACCCGTCCTTCCAGCAGCATGTGCCACAACCGCCCTGAGCAGTGAGAACCAGCCCGTGCCATCGACTTCACCCAAGGACCAATAAGAAACCGGCAGAATTCCTGGAAATGCAGGCCTGAGTGGTGTTTTCTGCAGAGAACACGCCGGGCAGGGAGTTGCCTCGGCCTGAATTCACTGCAGTGTCTAAGTGGCTCTCTGGGGCAGCCTCTGACAGCGTGGGCAGAGATCCACGGCAGAGGAGACACAGGCGCAGAGCTAAGCCAGGGCAGCTGAGATTCTGCTGGAGACATCCCAGGGAACCTCTCCAAGAGCAAATCAAACCCTCCCCTTTCCATTTCTACTTGCAAGGCTTTGCCTGAGGATCACCTAAGAATGCAAATGAGTGGCTAGGACATACACGTACGTACAGCATTGCTTTGCAGCTTGGAAAAAAAAATCCTTAATGCCTTATGTTGCATAAAAATGTCTCTTCTGTATAGGGATAGAGGGGATTATTGTTTTCTTTAAAGGCTGCGAGAGATGCTAAATTATCTCAGTAAACTGCTTATTTAATAGTAAACTGTTTGATAAACAGTTTACTTTCCTGTAAGAAAACACTAACCAGGTTATTTTTTTAAGTCAGAAAACTACTGATTGTTACCATGAAGATGTAAAATATCCCAAGTCCTTAGATGAAAAGTCAAGTGGCAATTATTAAGCAAAACCAGCATGAATAAAGCAAGAGAACACACAGGAGATGTAGGTGCTGTTTAGTTCATGCATAGCTCATTGCTTGGGCCTCATCTGCAGAATTATTTTCCTCACAATACCCTACTCTTCTTTCCAATGACTGTACTTGGAAAACAGCAGCAATAAGAACTCTGACAAGGTCTCGGGACCCAGAATCTTAGGATCAGATTTCCAAGCAGGACCAGTGGAGCAGGAGTTGCCAATCACTCTGTAAGCACCAGTAACTCCAGTTTATGCTGGTTATGGCTACAAAGCACTTGTGGGAGCAGATGGAAGTCAAAAGGAGTTAGTCTAAAGTCTGCATGGCAGCTTGCCATGAATAATGTTCCAAAATTATGCAAATCTCAAGTGCTAGAAATGGTTTAGCTGCATCAGCCCAACACAGTACCTAAACTGAAGAAACCTGGCTCCCAACAAGGATCAAAAAGCTCCTATTTTCATGAAAATAAATCAAACCCCTCCATTTACTGTTAAAAACACATACTAAATTCACATCACTGACAAAGAGACTCTGTTAGATGGCAATCTTTCCTTGAAAACACAAATGTTTTCCAGAAGGTCCCCCAAATGGTTTTCTACCTCTACTTCTGTATCTTTCTCTATGATTCTGGTGAAAAATTGGAAGGGGAAAATAGTAGAGGTTACAAGTGAACACGTGCACCTAATACATATTTACTGTGGAGTTATGATTCTCTATCCTATAAGCTTATAAGAAAAAAAAAAACCTAATTTGTTGAAAACAATTTTTGTAAAAAAGGTATGGAATGAAAAATACTTCCACATTTTTTTAATAATTTCTCTATCTTTATATTAGCTGTTCAGAAAGCAGCTTGAAAAGCACAACGGTAGTCTGCACATAGCAGTAGCCTCTCTGAGCTAAAACAGAAGCTCATCAGTGTGGGGGAGTACCTTGAATACATTAAGATCATATTGACTACAATCAGAAGGGACTGCAACCAGTGGCAAACCCAAGTGCAGACTTTCCACTAAACTCCCTTTATAGCAAGAGAAGATAGCAACAGCACAAACATGCAATTCAGCAGTCCAGACTTTACTGCTGGGGACATGACTGCTGGGAAATGCCTCTGTGACACTTCTGAACTAGGATGGCAATGAATATTTGATAAAAACTTCTGCAATACCTTCAATGTGTATATCTCACTACACATGTAACATATAAATAGTTCTTTTCTGTTTCTGTTTTGCCCTTCAGTTTACTCAAAGAGATAAATTAACCCATTTTTCACAAGAAAATTAAAATTTAAAATATTATGGGTGTATATCTTCTTTTTACAATCAAAGAAGGTATAATATAAAAATATGGATTCCATGGAATTGTCTCCTTCTTGAAACTTAGTTACCTACCAGCTACTCCATGCAGAGCTTTCTCTCTGAGATGACAGAATAAAACACAGACTTGGTCTGTAAAAGTTATTAAATTGAGGTAATGAAACAAGATACATAGACATCTTGGAATATTACTGTCTTCCTGCAAAAACCCAGACATGCTGCCCATATGAAGGGTGGAATGATGAAGAGCCTGCCACATGCTTGGCGTTACACTTTGCCCTGAACACCAGCATTAACCTGCTCCTAAGTGGCAGCAGATGTTTAGCCCATATGGGACAAAAATGCTGAAAACAAAAGAGGGCATATCCACATGTAAGCAATTTTCATTTTCATACTTAACTACACAGTGTTTGAGCATAGCCTTGAATAAGAAAAGCAACTTATGTTTACCATGCTTTGGTTTTGAATGGTTATTTCCAATACCAAGTACATTATCAGTTTTCAAACTTAATTTAGGACATGTATAAGATCTTGCTTTTCAATCACAAGTACACAGGTGCATTTAAAAGCTACAATCTACTGTGTAATGTTGAGTTCTTAAAAATCTTATTTCGTTCACATTGTAATGATTTTCCTTTTAGCTGGAGGATACTTCTCAGTAGCCCAGTGCTGCTCTGGCACATTTAAAAGGCCTCATCATCAATGTCTTAGAATCAAATTGAGACAGAATATTACAAAATATCAATTTCCTTTACAAGACACTATTGTGCTTTTGAAATAAAAATATATAGCAATAAATGTTAGTGTCTATGCCTGGGTACAAAGGTAGCAAATCCCCCAGGAGGATGAGGGGAAGATTATAACTGCAATTACACAGAGAATTGCAAAGGTCTGTACATAATTGTGTCTAAATACAGAAGCATGTGATTTTTACATACTTTTACTTCATTTTTTTTACATTTAGGATTGAAAGCAAATCTTTCTAAATACTATTAATATAATTATATTTTAAAGCACAGAGTTGTCAGTTCCCCTTGAAGTCATCAGGCTGCCCAGCATCACACATTGTAGAGACCATTTTTGTCATTATGAATGCTTCATTTATGTCACAAAGTTAATTTATTTTGAAAAACTTTCTAACTTTAAATTTCAGTATTACAATTACAGTAAACCTTAATATGCTGTGTCTCTAGAAGTTAAAGCAGACCACTTATCCAAAAGCAGAACAAGCTACATGAAAATTCATTAATTAAAAAAAACCCACAAGAGTGAACAAAAGAAAGAGCAGGAGAGCTATGCAAAAGCTGACAAAAGCTGTTATAGATTCATAGTAGCAAAACACAGAGGTTTTCTAATGAAAAGGTTTATTTAATCTAGTAGACAATACTCAGCATCACTGCAACCATCAGCATGCTCAGATGTGTAGCATCAGCAAAATTAATGACAACAAGGTCACACCTTATCCCCGGGAACACAACAGCTGCTGAAACACCTTCCCAAGGCAACTCCACTATTCAAGCTTTATAAATCAAGCCTGAGCTGCTTTCTGAAAAATATGTCCCAGTTTACCCCCCAGACCAGTTGAAGGGAAAGTCTCTGACTTATGCTGCCTCATGAATTAGCTTAGATAACAGTGACAGTCTTTACGTGCCTTTAACACCAAACCCAAATATCTTATGGTTGCTAATGGTAAAAATGTGGTCAAAATTCAAGCACATGGAAGGAAATGTCCTACATTTCAACTATGTTGAAGCCACACTAATATTTATGAAGTCAATACAACATAGGTGGATATACTCTGCTGATGGGTTTTAAAATATTTTTATATCAACATCGTATGTATACAAATCAAGGAGGAAAACATACAGGTCCATGGATAGCAGTTTTTCTGCACAGCTGATCTTCGAAGCTCAAGATGCTGTATGACTGAAGTGCTGATCTCCATTAGATTCTGATAGATTTTAAATGATACTTTTAGTTATTCAAAGCATGTTGTGATCCTGACATGTTTGAGAATACTTAGAAACATGGATGAAAATTAGAACTGACAAGCCATGCAAGGAATCTAAGTGGACTGTCATTTTTATTTATAGTGACAAAAAGGACCCCTTCTTATGTTACTGACATCATGATTAGGAAGTCTGCATGTCACCACATCTTTTGTGCATTAAACAAGTTGCACTGTATCACTGAATGAGCCAAAATATTGTTCCATAGCTTTCAGGAAGGATGGAGTAATCCTAGCAAAGGTAACAAGCCGCTCCTCCAAGAAGGTACCAGTAACAGAAATTAGCACAAAGACATTATAAAACCATCAAGTATTGCTGCTAATGACTTACAGAATTATATTACTTTAGTTGTGAACTACCACTACTACAAAAAGAGCACATCTTATTAGATATACAGTAGTAGTGCCATTAGATATACAGTAATAATGTATTCACTCTACACCCCAAACAAAATTAGCAAACATTAACCTTCTCTCACATCATCTTCTAGTTCACAGACAAAAGGCTTTAGCCAATAATGCATCCAAAGGTTTTACTTTAAGTGTCAAAATAAGTCAAGAATAGGTCTTAAATCTATTGAATCCCCAAGCTGCAAAAGAAGCCAAAGACACTCTTTGGGGGCACTTTTAAGTAGCCCCCGGTTCTTCAGGATACTTGAGTAACAAGCACACCATGTAACATCTTCAGGTGAATTAAAGCAAATAAGGACAGGAAATTCATTTAATGCAGTAGTCTTAGAATTCAGGTTCGGTATGTTTTGCATGTGCATTTTGTAAAAGTTTCAGATTTTTAAGAAAAAAGGTTGGAAGAAGATCCTAACCGTGCAGAATGTGAATGGAGATTTTTGTTGTTAATGGCACATAGAATTATGGGATAAAATATTTGACACTGCCAAGCTTTCACTGCTCTGATTCACCTGCCTTCCAAGCGTACACACCCTGTTCCTGCTGGTTTTGCATGACATCCTCTCCCAAACTCCTGCCTTTTCCCATCTGCAGTATCTCTCTCCTGCTGAGGAGAACCTCCTCTCTCTGCCTATGAATTTCTCACCATAACACAAGTACCTGCCTCCCCAGCTCACTTCTGGCAACTGCTAATTCATTCCCGAGCTCCTATCACCTGCAGCACGCCCAGATGGTTCTGTCAGAGCCTATCTAGGGACAGCACAGACTCATGCCTTGCCACTCTGTCGAGAGAGGAGGTCCGGAGGCAATCTGGCTCTAGCAGGAGCTCTTTCAAGCTCCCTCTGCCTCGTGGTACAGACAGCACCAGCGGGAGACGAGTCTGCCTGTGGCTGTGTGCCCCGAGGAGCTGAGCTGGGGCTAGTTTGTCACAACTGTGCACCCGGCTGCAAGAATTTCAGTTCCTGGAGGGGAGGGAGGGTAGCTATTTCTGTAACATGCCATGGCAATCACTACTGATGCATGCAGCACACTGACCAAGGAGACAGGAAATTTACTGGGGTATGGTTGTTCACGTTTAATCCCACCCTCTCTGCACACCGTGTGACATTTTGGCTACTGCAAAGTGAAGGTGAACCTGGAGGGCGTGGGGATGCAGGGGACGTGCCCTCCCCGGCTTGGCGTGCTCCTACCCAGGACTGCCTCCAGCCCAGTAACACACGGGGGCTGCCCCGCTTCCCCTTTGGGGTCGGGCCGGTGTCAGGGCTGGCACAGAACCACACGCACGGGGTGCCTACATGCACACAAAGACAGCACATTCGCACGGAAAACAGTCAGGAACTGAGCCGGGAGAGAGGACAGGGTGAGCTGTGGTGACAACAGGCAGCGTGGATTAGCCTGCTTGCACTTAATCAGCCCTTTTTATCCTCCCCTCCTCTCTCTTTTTTCCATGTTTATTCTTTCCCCATTCATTTGCATCTGCCCTTCTTTTTACCGGAGAGAAACAACCCACTCCTACATGCTTCTCCCATTGGTTCCAGTTTTGCTGCACCTATGCCCACGTTTGGTGTTCCTGATCCCATTATCTAGGTCATCTAAGCGTTCTACCGTATGTTGACAAGGTTACTCAAGGTCTGTTGTTATTGCAAGGTTTCACTCCCCCAAAGGTTCCCTCCCATTATCTGTCAATCTCACTCTCTCTCACCTAACGCCCCGTTAATCACCTGTGAAATCCAGCTAAGCTCAGAGCACTGTCTGTACCCAAAGCTGGTATTTCTGATCCCATTACCAAGGTTATCTCGATCCTATGTGGTATCACTGATATGGCTGTCTAGCTACTGTTGGCGTTGAAAGATTCCCTTTCCTGAAGGGTCCCCCTTGCACAAACCTGTGAGGTTTTGGCACTTCTCATGTAATTGCCCCTTAGTCATCTGTGAAGTCTGACCATACCCCACTGTAGCACACACCTTCCCTCCACCCATTTCTGTTGTCACATCTTCTCACACCTCTCCATGCCTGTAGTTTTCCCTTCTGCTAAATCTGTCTATCCTTCCAATTGCTTATTCCACTTATCCTTCTGTTCTCTCTTCAAGTCTGAAGATGGATGCTCAGAGAAAAAGTAGATGATTCATGAAATATAAGCAGATCTGACTTTCCCTTGGAGAGGGTTGGAATTACCAGCCTTTTTACATATATTTATCTTCCAATGAAGGATAAAGAAACCTTGTAATTTGTATTGTTGGTTTTCCCCACTTCAAGTCCAGGAAAAACAGTGTCTTAATATAGTCTCCCTCCCCTTTTTTTCCCCATCAGATTCTTGCCTCTGTTAACAGGAAAACAGTCATCCATAAGAACTCTCTCCAGCAGATGTCAGTTCCTACTTCTGATAATGAGAATTTTGCAATGAAAACAAGCAGAGAAAAGGGGATGATGAAGCAGGACTCTTCAGCGTCAGGAAGATGAAAAGTTTCCCTTCCCATTTACCAGCGGTGGAACAGCTGAGCTCCCATTAGTTTAGCTCATGCACTCGGGGTTCTTGTCTTTGCTGCCATTAATCACTTCATCTCTCACTGAGAAAGTAGAAAGGCAACCAGGATCTGCTTTTTGTGATCGTGACAAGATTCTCCCGTGGAATAAATTACATAGAAAAGAGTGAACAAAGCATAATTTTAAACTGAACTTGTGAAAGATTCATTAACGGTGATACAAATAACTATGCTTTGATGCTTGGGGTATTTGCACGTAGCTTATGCAGTCACACAGAGCAGGGCCAGCTCCTGGAGTTCTCAAATGGAGCCCCTGTGTCCTGTATCACCTATCGCTGATCTGCTCAGATCACACCAGTTGAGTCAATCCCATTTCCCAGCTCTCCAGTTTCCTGCAACACCAAAACAATTGTGATCCACTTACAGTGCAGAACCACCTGCTACAGAGAGGATCCATTAGGACTTGCTCTTACAGCAGGCACACATCTAGAGCAGAGCTGCAGCAGGAGCAGCAGAGGTCTCTCTCTTGCAAGAGTCCCTCAGCACTGTGCTCTTGTGCCTGACCTTGTCCTGACCAGGGAGCATCACTGTCTCCCCTCTTCCCAATGGGATGCTGTGGTCCAAGGCAGCCTAGAATCAAGAAGGGACCACCCTGGTCACCAATAACTGCTGGCATCCATTCAGTGAGTACCTGAACAGATGAGGTACACCTAGCAAATTCCTGCAACTTGTTTGAAATCTGTGCAGCTCTGCAACTAAAGAAACAATAACTCAATACCAATGGAAAAGGTATCCATTAAATCAGTGGAGCAAGAAAGCAACGTAGAATTCCTAAAGAAGGAACTGGGGAAAATGGGCAAATAAATCACCCCCTATTGTGACTGTTACATTAAAGTTGACAAGAGTTGAAGGTGATTCAATTCGGTAGGCCAGGACCTGGCAGAAAAATGTAATTTTGATAGCATTCAATTTTGGGCACATTAAGATCCCCAAAGACTGCTTTCCAGAGGATACAGAACATCTGACTTCTGATAATCAGAGCTCCTACATCCAAATTAGGCATCTAAATATCACTTTTTCAAAATCACAGCATTCATTACTAAGGCACAGACTATTAGCGATCAATTCACTACGTCAACTCAAATTCTACAGAATATTCATTTATTCAAATTATTTCTTCAAAGTCAAAACTGACACTTAAGCACTTAGTATTTACATATACCCTTAAGCAACTGCTCTCTAATTATTTTAAAATAACCACAGTAACCAAGCATAACCATAAAACCAAAATTTAAGGGCTGACCCAGAGTGAGGACTCACTGTTATAAACACTGTAAAAGATCAGCCCATTACAGCAAAACAGATAAAATGTGGAAGAAAAAGTATAAAGACAAAACAGAGTAATCAAGGATTTATTCTAGTTTCTTTGGAAGAAAGAATAGGTTAGTAAGCTAGGAATAAGCCAAACAAAGAGAAGTGGACAAAAAAGAAGAGGACACTGATGCTAAAAGCTAGTGAGAAAGAAGGAGGGCAAGTGTGAGACAAACAGATATGGAAAGGAATCACAGACGTAGGAGTAAGGATTAGATAATGTGATCAATGGCCAGAGCGGAGGACATCCTGACAGAGCCCAGGAAAGACCCTCCAAGTCCAAAGGCTCCTGCTTTGCTGTTTATGCAAAATCCAATTTTTAATACTATACACTTCAAAACTGAATTTACCTCAAGCCAACTCCTCCACAGTGATCAGGTAGTGTTATAGGGGTGTCCACCTTCAATGTTTTTCATATCTTAAAGGCTAGCAGGTTCTTGCAATTATTTAGTGATATAGTACACAAAAAGAAAAAATATATCACTAAGCAATGTGCAAAGTTGTTGTGCCAAGTATGCCTAGGTCACTAATATATTATTTTAAAAGTCACCTCAAGATTGGCTTTTCTGTTCCTTTTCAAATTTCCCTACTGCTTTCCACAAGCAAGTCTCTGAATGTTGGCTAACATGCTCCACATCCTGCTCCATTTACATGGCACTCCAACTGAATTTATTACATATTTGTGTCTTCCATCTGTGAATGTTTTCTGCTCTCTTTATGGCCCCTATGACTGGTTTTACACAGCTCCCAAGGCTGCATTCCTGTGCTGACCAGGACGTGACCATGAGTTCATTTGTTTTTGGCCTCTGGTGTCCTCGTGTAGCTGTACTTTCAAGGCTTCTGCCAAAAAACAGCTCGCCCTCCACAGAATAACTGGTTGTAATTACTTTGCATTAGCTTAAAAAATATTCACAACGTTTAGTGTTAATGCTCCACAACTTTACAAAGCTAAGCAAAAGGTAAAATGTGGTAGGTCATAGTCCCCTGGTGACTAAATAATAACCCAGCAGGAATTGGATCATTGCAGTTACAGCTAAACAGGATGAAAAAACATCTCCAGGCTGGCCAAGACAAGCCCAGACAGAGTCTGGCAGATGTTAAAGCAACACTGATAGTTTAAAACAACGCTGTGACCAGTTACAAACAACAGCAGCTCCAAATTTACTGGGCTACAAGACTACACCATAGAGAATACAAATAGTATTAGTAAAAAGACCTGAGCAGCTCTGTCTCCCCAGGTAGCTGTGCAGAGCTGTGACAGCTGTTATCTGTTACCTGATGTGGTTTTATCAATAACAGCACAACTTTGCTTTCTGCAGTAAACTTCCTATCTTCAATTTCCTATTGCTTTACAGTTTAATATTATGAGTTTAGGTAAGATTTCAGCTGTAATTTCAGCTCCGTGCACCAGGCTTACTCTAAAAGCATCTGTGTATCTGGCTTGACTGGATCTTTTTTCATTAATATCCACCTTTCCTTTCTTTTTATTAATCCATTAGGAGACAAATTAAATTTGCATGACTTATGTTCCAAGCCCGCATGGCAGGGGGTTGGGAAAAGATGATCTTCAAGATCCCTTCCAATCCACACCATTCTATGATTCTATGATTCCCAGATACCCAGCTAAACAAAATCTGAAGCAGTCTCTCAGCATTCAAGGACAAAAATGTTTTATACCTTCACAAATGGAAGATTAAAATTCAAAAGTACAGTTGATAAAGAAATCCTGAGTGAAGGAGTAAATATTCAAGCATATGCTCTTTAACTTTCAGCGATCAAAGTGTTTGTCACCTCTAAATAGCTCAAATAGGAGTCAGATTAACAAAGAAAAAGATTATCTGAAAACTGGGGCTGGGTAAGGTTGTTTTGATTTTTCTGCTTGTGTAGTCCTACAAACGATGCTGCAGTGATATCTGCAAGAGTATCCTCACAGCTGCAATGATTAAAAACACTCATGAATGTGCCCTGGGAATTTAAGAGTTATTAAAATACAAAGAGGCTCAGACCAAAATCCTTAGAAATAACTTTCTAGGAACCACAAGTCTGTAGGACAATGAACCTGCATGGGAAAAAAGCAGGAAGGGATTCCATGAATTTGTTTTTCTCTAGAATTCAGGCCATAACCTTGACCATTGAATAGCATGTGTCACACCAATGCATTTCCTGCTCAAATCCCTTTGAAAATTTTAAGTTTCTCATGCTCCTTCCAGTGGCCTTGGAGCTGTTTTGTCATTTCCTTAATTAATGTTTTAACGCGGAGATTTCTCTGCAATTCTTAAATAGAAGAGTACAGTCATTGCAATTTTTTTTTCCCCTAAGAGATGTCTTACGGGAAATACCTTAGAGTGTTTTCCTTTCAAAAAATACTTAAGAGCAAGTTTCTGTAGACACTTTCTAGATCTTGGAGTGACGAGTCTATAGCAAGTAAGAGAAGCTTGGAAGAAATTCCGTGTAATTGGTTTAATATAAACAGGAAGCTGAGCTGAAGCTTGGACAATTTTATATTTTGGGAGTGGATAAAGAGCAATTTCATATTAGAAGATGAAGGTACAGACAGAAATCATTAGGATTCATCGTAAGAATTTTCCACTTCTATTGGAGTGAGTGCAAAAAACCAGTCTTAAACTAGCCAAAGCTGAACATGGGAAGAAGGGGCAAGAAGAACTCAGGAGAAAAGAAAACAACCAACCAACAAAAACTCCCAATCCAAACAACAGTTTATTTTTGTTTCCACTACACCACATTTCTTTCAAATCAAAATTCTTCTGTCTAATCCTCAAAAAATCTGGTTTCTCAAATTACTCAAATTCCCTGCCTGATTTCTGATGGAAGCCCAGACAAAGACCAAAGCAATCCTAGGGAACATCACAGTTTCAAGGATGCAGTGTTTTCCAACAGAAAGGCAATATTTCCAGAAACTGTGAGCACTTTAAATATCAATACCAGTGTTGGTTCTACTATTTTAGATTAACATTTCAGTCAACACTTTTGAATACTGTTATACAAATTCATTTTCCTGCTATTCCCATAGCTTTGAGGATTTGAACTTAAATTCTGCTAATATTGAAAAGTGCTTCAGAATTCCATTTTAAAACCTCAAAGGAGAAGGCAAACAAAGAAACTTCCCTGATAAATTTATTGCATATTTAATATCTTGTGGGTGGTTGTTTTTTGATTCCTTAGTGTTGGAAAATGGAAATGGCAACTCATTGGAAGGTCCAGCAGAGAAGCACTGGCTGTGTGTACACTGGTACATAGATGGAGTAGTAAGGGTTTTACACAGAACCCCTAAAAACAGCTAGAAAAATCTCCAACTCGACTAACCTTAGTGCCTATGCCTGATTTTATTAAGATAAGTTTTGCCTTCTCTCCTCTCAGGTTTTTTTTATGTACTGCCTCTTTCTTCATGTTTCCTTAGGTTTTAGAGAATATTTGCCTGTTCACTCTAGTCTGAATACTGGGAGTTTTATTGTGCCTTAAAGGAGTATAAATAAAGCTATTAAAAGAACATGTATTTTTCTCTTCCTAAATCTCAAGGTGAAACTTATTTTCAGACTAGGTTTGTCCTTCATTTCTACTATTGTTTGCATATGTTAATTTCTACACAGATCAAAAGTTCAGCACTTTCTGGCACTTTGAGTTCATAATACAAGACAAATTATATTTATAGGTGGTGAAAAGTGGTGTGCTCAGTTTTCACTCCATATGAAAGGGTATGGAAAAAGCCACAGCTCCAATATACTTGGCAGAGGCAAGTGAAGGGAAGGTAAAAGTTTGGTTTATGATTGCTAAATAGAGACTGGATGAGAAAATAAGGAGCTTTTTTTCTCTCCAGAGACAACCTGAGAACTTCAGCTTATGAAAATAAACCATTCAAATAGCCTATTTTCCACTGCTCTGAAACAGTCATGCTTCTCTGATAAGCAAGAAAAAAGTGCTCCACTTCCCCAAAAGTTAGTGGCATTAAACACGGGTGTATCCAACAAAAGTGTAACAAGACACCCTATTATGCTGAATAGAAATTGAGGTCAGTTTACAAAGACAGAGCAGCAAAAGGCACCTTTGGCTGCCAGAGCTAACCCTGCAGTCTGTGCCCTGCCAGCTGAACACACCCCACTGCACCGCCTAAGCAAGAGGAGGGAGAGAAATTCACACAGTGCTGGGCCTTATACTCTTTCCTAACTTTTGCCTGTCACTGCAAAGGGCTTAAAAGCATACTCCCTAAACATAAAAAGGATTTTTTTCGATCTTGATTTCATCTGACGTGGATCAGTAGCGTGTTGAGTGTGCACAGCCATGTGTTGCTGCTTGGCCATGACAACCAGGATGAGACTGGTGCCCTGGGCTGCACTTTGGTGTGGCTTTGTCAGACTCCTGATGCTGTTCCTAGAAGCCCCACCACTGCAAATGAACATACAGTCAGTAGGTCTTAGCTCAGTTTGTCTGATTACAGATCTTGAAATCTTTAGAATTATCTCATTAGATTGGTCAATAAATACGGTAAAGTAGCATTGCTTACCCTTTATCAGTAATTTAGTCTAAGTTCCAGGCCCCTCGTGAAATTATTTCTGTATTTGCTCTTGCTTCTCCCTTTTTACTCCCTAGATTTCTTCACTGTTCCTCCTCCTTAATTTCCAATGTCTTGCTTGTGTTTTATCATTTTACACCAAATATTAATGCCCTTAACAAGTCACCTGTAAGGAATATTCCTACATATTTTTTCAGACATAGAAAAGCATAGATAAAAGAGCTGTTTAAAGAGTGATTTTTATTTGCCAAGTTTATTTGCCATCATACCTATGTGAAGTAGAAGCTAAAGAGTTTGAAAATCATTTGTTCTAATTCTTCTGGGGGTGCAGGGAGGAAAAAACCACATCAGAAATGCCCTATGAAATGGTTCATTCTTCTTTCTTCTAAACAGAATTTTTCCATGAACCTGCCTGTGAGCTCAATCCCTCAGAAGTCAACCGTCACCTCCACACGAATTCGTTTATGTAAAAGACTTATGTATTAATGCAAAGCACACAGTGTCTACACTGAGCAAAGACAGTGGTCAGATGAAGGTGAAGGCTCAATATTTAAATGCTGTTCAAGCTAGAAATGAGGGAAACTGTCCTTACAGTACAGAAACAGCTCACAAGTAAAGACAGAAAAACTTCGGGGTATTTGCAAGTTCCGCAAAGGCTTCTAAAGGTAAGGTGTAAACTGGGACACAGGCTGAACCTCAGAGTTCTGAGTTTGGTGCTTTTGTGTGCCTTGCTCTTCTTTGTTTGGTTTGGTTTTTAATGTACTCAGACTGCAGGGACAGCAAAGCTTTGTCAGCCTTTAATTCCACAGAGAAATGCACATGAGATAAACAGCTGTCATTTTAAAAGGTGTTGTCTGTGTGCCCCTTCTTTGCCCTTCCCCTGAGAATTCTGTGCCAGAGGAAAAGCACTGCAGTCCTGGACTGACAATCCCAGGGATCAGGAGTGAAATTTCCCAAGCAAGGAAAAACCTGTGCAGACACAGCAAGACACAGCCCCCTCTCCACTCCCCTTCTTCAATTTGAGACCAGCCTGAGATCTCAGTTGAGCTGTTTCCAGCTATCAAAATAGCAAAATATTTATAAAGTTAATTTTGGGCGCTCATGTTAGGATACCATACAGAGTCTGACACCTCTTGAGAAAACTGAGTCACATCAAATCACTAGTCCCTGGCAGGAATTATACTTGAAACATATGTTGCTACCATAAAGTGCTGGTTTTATTTCAGGAAGAGATGAATCTGAAGAGGTCTGCACTGCACGAAGAACTACCAATATTGCCATATGCATACCCTAAAGATTTGGTTCTGAAAGCTGCCTTTAACTTCTGAAGGAAAAACTGCTTTTCACCTCCTAAATGAAGAACAATAGCACCAACTGCTGCCATCTCGACCCACGACTGCTGGATCTTATTACTCTAAAAGCAGGAACTACTCCCCAGCACAAAAGCTCATTTACCTCGTGAATCAGCTGCAACCCATCTTTGGCCTCCACTGTCAGTGAAGCTGTTTCATGTCTACTCAGCTGTCAATCTCCCCTGATCAGAGTAATAAGACAGAAACCATGCTGAGGAGGGGGAGACCCAGATGATGAGCATCTTCCTGGTTACTAAACAATAACCAAAACCTCTCCCCCAGAAAAGTCAGTGAAGAAGTATTTCCTCCTTGCAATTAGAAATTATTAAAGAACTCCTGTGTCATTCCTTAGCTTTGAAACGGCCTTTCCAGATGTTCTATATCTCTATCACATATTTCTATGTCTGTCCTGCCCCCTTGGACTTGCTCAGTGATCACGTGCAACACAGAAATGGACAGAAGAACTAAAAGCTGGCTTTAGAGTCCTGAGAGATTTTAGCAGCTGCATTCATCAAATTTCAAAGAATTTGATTTGCACTCCTTTTCTAAACTATCCATTCCTTCCTAAAGGAGGAAAATTTTTTTGAGAGAAAAATCCATTGCACTCCTATGTTCTATTCTTATCCATAGAAATCTTCCTTCACAACGTGATGTTACTATATCAGTAAAATACAGCAGATTGCACGGGCATATCCTTTAACAATTTGGAGGTAAAAATAATGGAGCAATTACAAGGTAACACATACACCTGTAAAGAACCTGGATGCTCAAAGCTTAAGGCTAATAATAGTCAACACTGGTAACAGTTTAAGTGTTATCCATAATTTCTGGTTGCCCCTGAAGTATAGCAAACATGAGGACCTTAGCACTTGACAAAACCTTTACTCTGGTCAGAGGTAATTGGCCTTTTTCTAAGCATGTTTATGTCCTCTAATCTGTGCTACAATTTACTTTGATTATTATTTAATTATCTTGGCTGTTTACCTGCTTTATGATAACTACAGAATTCCGGAGCACTGAAACTCTCTTGACTGCTGCTTTTGAATAATTAGAAATATGTAACAAAATACTTACGCAAGGCCCAGGGAGGAAATTTTAAAATATTATATACAAAGGCATCAGACTGTTAATAAATGCAAATATATTGGTGACATCTGTAAACACTGCTTGGAAAGACAACACACCTGCTTTTCCCCTCTAACACTTCCACTTCAAGAACTTAGCAAATCAGAGTAAGGAACCAGCACTAACCCAAAAGCTAATGCCCAGAATCCAACCCAGTGGCCCAAGATAAAGTGGTCTTTGGCTGATAAGGTGCTCTGGAAAGCCAGATAATGGCCCCTCCATTTGCAATGGGTACTTTATGCCACCTTCCCACACAGGAATTGTGAATGTGAATTCATTTTAATCCACTGCAATTCCCCATAAAGACTGTCTTGATCAAGTGAGCAAACTCTGGACCTAGTTCAATATCTTTCAGGGGCAAGACATTTTCAGCAATTGCTATTTTTAACATGTGTGAACCTGCTCTACTAAATCTCCTTTTAGCATTGTCCAAATAAACCCGCCTGATTATGTAAATGGTTCATATGTTCTGCTCTTTCTTTTTTTTGAGCTACTTTGATGGCAAATGACATTCTTGTGACAGTTACAGCAGATTGTATTTTCTGGTACAGTAAAGCAAATCTCTCTTTTTTTTTTTCTGTACAGTAAAGCAAACCATTCTAAATATCACTCCATTTTAGGGCTTAAAGAGACTATGATGATCACCCAGCTTCCTGCAGAATAAATCAGAGAATGTCGTCCTGTAATTCCTACATCTAACTCATCTCTAAAGCTCTTTATTCCACGTGCATCTTGAAGAATCTCAGTATTTAATAAGCAACTTTCTTTTGACTTTGAGTAATAGTTTACATATCAATTTACACTGCAGATCATTGCAGTGTAAATCCAACACCCTCATATTTATGAGACAGGGCATGCTACTGTACTTCATTCAAACTAGAGCTGAAGTACTGCTCTGCCAGCATTGAAGCAGTTCTCGGTGCCTTAACAGTAGCAAAAAGCCTCATGAAAGCCCTGAGTTTACCCTCAAGAGTTCCTTTTATGTTAGGAATGGGGATGCATCCCAGGAGGGCCACAGCCTTGCCTGAGTTCAGATGGAAGGCGCCACAATGACAACAGGAGGTTCTGTTTGGCAGTGGTTTTGCAGCTGGCAAAAGCTGCTGTGCCCTTGAAAAAGGTTTGTGACGTGGCCATGACTTTAGATTTAACAACCAGCAACACAGACAGTTGTCCAAAATACTTGTTTCTGTAAAAAAAAACCCCAACTTTCTGACCCCACCTTGTATGCAGCACTGAGTATCACAGACATTACCTGTGGAAAATAAGGCAAATTAAATTTAAGCAATCAGGAAGAGCAGAGGCATAACAAAGCACAAAAGAACCCCATGAAGACATTTCATCAGAAGGGATTAAATCACCTGCAATACTAGATGTGATAGTTATGGGGAAAGAGAACATTACAGAAAAGTGCAGTAGCAAGGTAAGCAAGTAAGTTACTGGTGGCTAAAATGAAAGCCCAGCAAGTACAGCCATATTGAGTTCTCTCCCAAGACAGCCCTGGTAGAGGTATCTTTACTGTTAACCTTCTCAGGAACTGTCAAACAACTGGCTGAAAAAACAGATGCTTCCTGAAATTGGTAAACTGATAGGTAACAGAGCTCAACTACATTTCACTTGGCTTACAAGGGAGAAATGTGAGCTCCCTAAACTTAATTAATCCAAAACATTCAGTACTCAGTTCCAGTAATGAGAAACGCTGAAAACCTGGTTCACTTGGTGAGGTAAATGCATCTCAGAGGTCTTTTTGCTGTTAGTGAAAAGAACCTTTACTGATGAGGAGTAATAACACTGAAAAAAAGATTGATTCTCTGAGAGAAACCACAGTGAGACCAGATCAGTGAAACTTCAAAAATCTCCGAGATTTGCCAGGAGAAAATAAGATCTCAGAAGGTTCACAAGATGCATAAAAGTGTCTGGATACCAGAATTTTGCCTTGTATCTCACTCACACTAACCATCAAAGCCCCTTCCGGTCTTGCCTCAGTCAGTATCTTCAGCTGGAGGGGAAGAAGGAACATACCCTAAATTAAAGTGAAGGTAACAGGCAGTGGCTTCTGACTACCAGGCTTCAGATTTTTTAAAAAATCAGATTACCCTGTTAACCTGACAGAGGCAAACAGAAGTCTCTCAGAATAACTTGAAACAACAACACAAACCCATCTTAAACCGACTTAATTAATTCATCATTGGTCAGAGGATCAAGGAAGGAAACTGATAGGCAGACAGGCTGTCTTGATAATAGCAGGAAAAAAACCCATTGCTAACAGTTGAAGAAAGGTAGGGATATGTTTTTCCACAAAAAACCAAAATCAACCCAAAAATCCAAGCAAAAAACCAATGTTAAGGGTACAGGCTTGTGTTTAAGGTACATTACAAAAAGTAACTTTCTCCATCTGGATCTAAAAAAGGTATTAAGCAATTGTTATTCTTTTCTAAGCTGAGATAGATGTGAATTAAGCAACACTGCTAATTGGCAGGGGAAACAATCAGCAAATAAACTTGGCTGTTAATATTTACACAGAAAAATCATCGTGGCCATTATTAGAAGATTACTCAGAACAACATTTAAATACCACCACCTTCTGCTAATTACAAACTGACTGATTAAACTGAGGAGAAAACTGGAACTCACCGCTTTCCTCTGCCTCGCAGCGCCTCTTGCTCCCCAGCCAGGCACCTCACACCCTCATGGCCACGGAGGGAGAAAAATTACCTTGTTCTTGGTCAAAGGGCCAGGAGGGCTGCAGGGCCAGCAGGGTGTGAAGGGGATGAGCAGGGCGGGGCTGCAGCTCCTGGGAAGGGGGTCCTGAGGTAGGGAGAGGTTCTGAGGGTCATGGGACACCTGAGGAAGGGGCAGGTCCTGAGGCAGGAGCAGGTTCTGAACGTCCTGAGGCACCTGAGGGAGGGGCAGGTCCTGAGGCCGGGGCAGGTCCTGAGGGAGGGGCAGGTCCTGAAGGTCCTGAGGCACCTGAGGGTCCTGAAGCACCTGAGGATCCTGAGGCACCTGAGAAAGGGGCAGGTCCTGAGACACCTGAAGGTAATAAGGAAGGGGCAGGTCCTAAAGNTGAAGGTCCTGAGGCACCTGAGGGTCCTAAAAACAGCTAGAAAAATGAGGCACCTGAGAAAGGGGCAGGTCCTGAGACACCTGAAGGTAATAAGGAAGGGGCAGGTCCTAAAGATCCTGAGACACCTGGGGGCCCTGAGGCACCTGAGGAGAGGGCAGGTCCTGAGGCACCTGAGGGTGCGGCAGAGGGACGCCCTGAGGCACCTGAAGCAGGGAGGTCCCGAGGCACTCGAGGGGCTTTCCCTGGAAAGCACCATGGCTTTCCAGCCATGGAAGCCCTTGGTACAGCAAGGAAGAGCAGCACCTAACTAATTTTACACACTTCTGTTTAAAGACATGATTAACTGGGTCCTAATATCGAATGGCACATTGTACGTCTCCACCAGGGAAAGGAATGATCAGTGGCCTTGAAGCAACACGAGATAGTAAGGAGACAACACAGGAGATTTGTGGGTTCATGGAAAAGTCCTTGGGAGATCCCCAGGTCCAAGGGCAGGTTAAAAGCAGAACCACAACTAGGTCACCCAGAGCCCAATACGTCAAGTCTGGAGCACTTCCAGGGAGGAAAGAAATTCCCACTGTTTGTGGACAACCAGTTCCTGTGGTGAATTGCGCTAATGAAGGGGTTGTTTTCCTTTTCTTCAGTCCAGACAGTTGCCCTTGAAGAAGCTTGCCCCTGTTTCCCCTTGTTCTGTCACTGTGCATCCTTGTGGAGAAAGAACCACTGTCTTCTCCTCAGCTACCTTTTCGGTCCTGGAAAATGCCGTAGATCTCCCCTGAGCCTCCAAAAAACCCCATGTTAATTTCTCTCCCAGTGATAAAATGGGTGTCAACACAGGAGAAACATACAGCGTAAACAAACCAACCCAAACAAATGGCATTTCTCTCTGATAAAACTAGCACAGAATACATCTGCACCCCTGAAAAGTGAAAACAAACTAACCTGTTCACATGGAACCATCTAAATATACAGCCTTCATTTTAAAAATAGTTTTATACAGCAGAGAAGTCCCCACAGGGATTAGCCAGCAGGGCTTACCTCAGCCACAAAGCAACCCTCCAGAACTCAAGATGAAGGCTACTAGAATACAAGTTTTAGGCTAAGACTACAAGACTTTCACTTACCCTGAAGGCTTACATCCTTCCATGGCAACTGAATTATTAGCAGAAAGAGCCCAAGTTTCATGGAATTTTTTCAGAAATGTATGCTACTCGTTCTTGACCATTTTATACAGAATTCAGAGTGAGCCTCAAAGGAGGCACCTCCACTGGTGCTGCACTTTGGATGAAGGACAAGTTCCCACAGAAAACCTGCACATTTCCTGCTTAGTTTGCTTGCACTCTCTGTTACATGCTATGTAGACATTCCACACCTAATTTAAGATAAACTTACTTTAATACTGGAAATACTTGATCTAGAATCATTAATTTTCTTTCTCTGTGCTCTTTTGCAAGCATAATAGTTAAAAAGACATCTGTGGAAAATTATAGGAAAATCATATTAGCTCTGCATGACACAAATAATTATATTAGACTTTGCACTTTACCCTGCAAGCCTGGTAAATCGGATTCATCATTCTGTTGAAAGAAGCACGTATCACTACAAACAATTAGAGTTAAAAGGGGTGTAGAGGAAGGTAGAAGTTAATAGAACAGAATTTCTTTGCGAAGGGCACAAGGAGTGCCATTTAGAAGTGTGAGTCAACAGCCATCATTCACACTTTCCAACAGACAGCAGGCAGAAATTCTGCCTTCCAGGCACATACGATACAGTGCTTGGACTTGCTGCCTTCACAGGAAACTAAAGTTATCAAACACTGGTGTCACTGGGCAAAAGCAATGAATTTCTAGAAAATGTAAAGATTCCAAGTGATCCATCTCAAAATGAGTGCTTTACAATATCATTTATATCAGTCAAGCCATGGCACTGCTGATGCAGAATGAATCTGGTCCCATGCAAGCAGCTGCTTTCTGACACTGGTGTGGACCTACAGCTTTCTACTAACTTCAAAATACTTAATGAAATTTTTTACATTGTGATCAAGTTCCAATCGTAGAAAAACTGCTGTCTTTAGCAGTTATTAGCTACAAACTCAGCTAATGTAAGAGCTGTGTCAATTTACCTCCTGACCTAAATTAGGTTTTGCAGGGTCAGCTAGCTTTCCCAGGGAGAAGGATGCAATAGTTAGCTGAGTCAGACGACTACTTCATTAAGATTGTTTCAGTCGCACATTCTAATAAAGGAATGGCATGGTGAAAAAAAATTGTATCATTTTTCTTAGCATGTAAATCTTAACCTAAAAGTTCACATACAGACTTTTTCTGACACATTACAGAGAACCTACTTATGACTTCATCTAACCTCCAGAGCATAAAACCACAGCAAAATAAAGTTAAGCTATGATAAATCATGACTGCCTGTAGACACTGCAGAAATATGAGTCCTTTGATGGTCCTGAACCTCCTCAACTTATCATGATTTTATGACACAGCAGAACCCCCATTTCTCTGTCTGGATGCTAAAAGCTTCAAGGTTATTGCTGGTTTTTAAGGAGTCTTTTAGTCTGCAGACAATGCCATACACTGCATTGCTAAGTGTGGTACGGAACACTAAGAGCTGCATTAAAGAAAACCAGACATTTATCTCTGTATTTCAGGTATAAACTTTACCTCATGTTTTACTACTATCGAAAAATATTTGCCGTGGGTATGATATGGTCAATGAGTGTTTACGAGGTCAGCAATATAGTTCTGGCCAGCTGAGTTATTTTTACAGAAATAGAACGTGGGCAGGTACTGCAATATGGTAACAAAGTAAATGCTGTGAAAGAACAATGGACAGGAGGGTCCACTGAGGGTCCAACCAAGAAAACTTGGCTATGGGTTGAGACTGGGAATGATGACTTTTTAAACATTTGTGCTGCTGAGTTGCACCCCCCAAACACCATTACTAAGCAATGACCACAATCCACTTATTTTCCCATTTTTCTTTTATGGAACTCTTCCCAGATACACTACCACCTACACTGGACATAATTCCCATTTCAAGAGATACTGTTTATTTAAGCAGCTGAAAATTAGAAAATATTTACACCCACCCCCTCCCCTGATGTGAGTGGTAACACATCTGAGGGCATTATTCCCAGAAGTAACAGTACAAACCACATTTTCAGGGTATAAAAAGAGAAACATTAAAAACTATGTTGCACAAAGAATTGTTGGGCCAGTGCTGGTGAATTTATTACCATTTTGCAGACTTGACGTGTGACGGATGAGAATGTTTTGAAGACGTGTGTGACATTTCACATCTTGTATCAAATGGGTAAATCCCTGACATATTCCATGCATTTCAAAGACTTTTGGCAGATTCTATTCTCCCGAAGTTCTCAAAGGCTATTTATTGCTCTAGGAAATGGCCTTCAGTTTGTGTCAGTGCAAAAATAAGCCCCTGAGAGGCAAATTACTAAGTGCAGAATTCTCCTTACCTGTAACTTCTCATGCAGCTTAGTTACGGTATTTATTATTGTCTCATGTTTTATGGCCAAATGTGTTCTGAAAAGAATTAACATACGGAGAACTCCACGCTTTAATTTTGATACAAAAGTTATGATATAAAAAATGACAATGTACAGTGATGGATGCACATTTCTAAGTGGAACAGTAAACACAAAATTAATGCAATTTTGTACTTACAGGATCATCCAGCTGCCCTGATACTTGGGAGAAAGGAAAGGCTAGATGAACAGACCAACAGGTACTGACCAAAGCCAGAAAAATCAAGATTAGAGATGAAAATCAATCAAATTCAAAAAGGATTTTACACCATTGAGTGAATTTGTGGATCACTCAAGATTATTTGGAACACAATTTAGGGCATTAATCCACTGAACACAGAATAAATTTGTTGTACACAGACTTCACAGTGCATTGTTGCAAATTTATTTGACCTTAGTAATCTCAGTCCAGGCAGCTTTTCCATGTTGTTCAGGTTTGCTGGGATTTTTAAAATTTGGTTTGGTTGTTGGGTGGCTTTCTTGGGGTTGTTTTTTTTTTTCTTTTTGGGGTTATTTTGGTTTTTTTTCCTCTTTAATCCATTATCTTTTTAGCAGCTCTTCAGCAATCAGACTAATTGCTTCCAATGTGCATAAAACAAAGGCTGTTTCATACAAGTTTTTTGAGGGCATGCTGCAAAATTTAGTGATAACTCACAGCCCTAGGAAACAATCAAACCCACACTTTCTGCTCTTGAGATTAGCATCAACTGCTGTGGTCACCTCACAATTCTTAACTAAATTGTAAATAGCTCTGACTATTACGAGTGTAGAATAACATCTGGAAAACAAGTATCAAATTTTTATTTTTTCACTGCTCATAATTTTGCTAATTTGATCTGGGTCACAAAACCAGTAACAAAGAAAACTACGGTGGTGCTCCTCAAATCATTTGCCAGCTGTGAACAAAGGCTGTCAGGTAATTAAGTGTTTAGATTTCAGTCTCGGGTTAAGAATGACTCAAGTCAGTGGAGCTCGGGATAGTCATTCTGCACCCAACACTAATCTACAGTAACAGGGAGAACTCCACATCTAAAGATCCTTGGAGAATAACTGGAGACATACTAGTAATTAAGGAAATACTAACAACTAGTCTGCCTTCAGTATTTTTATGTTCAAAACCTCAAATCTTCATTGCTAGGGGTCAAAACTAAACTAGAAAAAAGCATGATAAAATATTCAGTAGGTTATACTTGCCTTTTTTTCTTTTTTTAATGTTTGTACTCAGCTCTAAGATGCAGTAGGGAGAAGTTTGTGTTTCCACTGCCCTGTCTGTGCACTGATGGGGCAGAGGAGTAATTCATAGAGGTGGCTTACACAGAAATACTGTGGGTTAGGGAACAGTCCCAGTTTGGGAGAAACAAGCAGGAAGAACAAGTAAGGGAAGCATATGAGGGAATGGATGGGTCTCTGGAAAGGATTTCAAGAGGGCAGAACAACTGAAAAATTAGAAGCCATTTCTTTAAGGTGTTTTTTACTGCCTATTTCACCAATTTCACCAATAAAAATACATTCAGTGTTATGAAACTACAGGTTTGGTCTTAACTAACAGGAACACAAGAAACATGCTTTTTTTGTTTCTTCTTTCAGGGCTGAGTTGACTGTTGTATTTAGAAAGACATCCAACCTTTGAAGTCCTCAAGATAATTTTCCTAAGAATTTTGAAAAGTTGGACTCGAGCTGATGCTAAACTATAACTCTGTAAAAAACATCAGTAATATAGTCCAGATCTTAAATAACAGGTCATCAGACAAGATATAGACAAAAATTTATGAAATCAGTCATTAAACACAAGTTTATAACACTTATGGGAGACCTTAGAAGTTTAACCTCATGAAAAGTTTGTCTTCTTCATTCAATAGTGGTGTTCCCATAAGATTCCTCTGAGATTTCTTCCGAATTTGAACCTTCAAAACCACTATTAAAATCTGGGCCCACTGACACAGTCAGGCCATAATTTATAATCCACAAACTCATATAATCTCCAAACTTTCAAGTGACTGCAGTTGAAGATTTACCTCTGACAGTTTTCAGTGATACATGCAGGAGGCTCGTGAAGCAAGTAAACAGTTTTTCTGTATTTGAAATACACCAAAAGAATTTATGGATGCAAATAAAAACCATACACCAAGTTATTTTTCTTACAGATTTTATGTACCACCTCATATCTTTCATTTTTACATGTGAACTAGTATCTGCAATAAAGTTTTAAACATTTGAGATTGTTCTTTGCATTTGCATTCTTACTTTAAAAAATTATAAAATTTTTGTTTAAACAAAAATTAGCACAGTAAAACAGTCTGCCACCGTGTACTACCTACCAACAGTTCTTGCTGGATTAAATCTCATTATTGTCAAACTTGCCCTCTGTGGTAGCACCACCACCGAGACGAACGATCTACAGCACAATGACAGCTGAAGCATCACAGAACATCCTGAGCTGGAAGGGAACCACAAGGACCATCCAGTGCTACCCACCCACTGGATCACAATTCCATTACATTGCTACCCACTGGATCACAATTCCGTCTGCCAAGTGCCTGAGCTCCACTTAAACAACTTCACCCTCAGGGATCTCTGCCTCAGACTCCTTGCATCCTGCAAACAGCCTCAGGGTGAAAACAAACCAAAGAAGGTAAACTACACAATTGTGATTGAAGCACACAACTGTTCAGAAAAGAAAGCAGAACCTCTCCAAAAAAATCCATTCAGTTATAAATGAGCAACTCAGATATGATACTTGGAGATTCCAGTTTGTGGCACATTTTTCCACAGATTAGCTGAACTGTAACCTACTTGGCCAGCAGTTTCTTCGGGCAGGGATTTTAATTTTTCATGAACACATTGCTCTAATAAAGTACTTGGCATTAGTTATGGCTTTTGAATTAAAATGCATTCATGACATTAAATTTTAAAACCACTAAGCCATTAATTTTGATCAGCTTTTTTTTTTTTTGGTATAGTGTTCGCAAGAATTAGCAACTAAGTGCGTATTTCACCAGCAAAAGAATAAAGGCTGTACTAATAAAACTTACTTTTGCATGCCCCTACTGAGAATGGCAATATTTTATACACCAACTGCACAGCAAATGAAAGCCAAAAACAAATTTGCTGTTCCAATAAAGGCTGATCTGTCAAATATAACATAATAGTTTAACTTATGATCAAGGGCAACTTAACACACAATTTGCTATCTGCATTTTTTTCTGTATTCAGAAATAAAAAGGTTTACAGCATTGCAGAACAGTTCCATAAATTGTCTAGCTCAAGCACTGACTTTAGTACCTATTTGTGAAACCAACTTCCTACAAAAATTTCCAGGTAATAGCCAAACAGCTGAGCCTACTCAGCTAAGGATGCTGATCTGCAATTTCTTCAGGCATGCAAGTCCCTGCAGTTGCCCTACTTTACCTTACAAAAAATTCCCCTTTTGTCTGCTTTGTTCAGGCTAACATTCAAAAAGCTCAAATAGTAAAAATCACTGGTATTTTAGTTTTTTCTTATAAAACCATTACTTCACATAGATCTACTGGCCCCACTAACCCTTTCACTAAAAGCAATAATCACCTGACGCCAGTATGGGAGCCCAACAGCAGACTTCAAACCAGTTTTCAGCTTGTTTAATCTTGTTCACCTCATTCATCCCGCACTTATGAAACAGAGTCAAGTTATGACACTGAAGATGTTTAATAGCAGCAGCCAATTTGTTATCTGATTCTCATGCTCGTGTCACTCTGCTGTTCAATAAACTACAGTCAGGGAAGCAGCTCGGCTATGGTTATACATTTTAACTGAGCACAATTTACACACTTTATACACCCCTAAGTAGTGCATCAAATTTGCTCAGCAATAAGAACGCAGCTCACTAAAACAGATGTCTGCTCCTCCAGCTTTCCCAGTTCTTAGTATCAGTTTTCTTTATTACTCTACATTAACTTGTAGATAAATTAAGCATAACATAAGTGTCTAAAATTCCAGCTGTGTTGCAAAATGCTGCTGTAAGGCTAAATTTTTAAGTCCAAGTAGTTTCATAATCTATGTGCAATTATTTATGAAGGCAGCAGGAATGCTATTCTGACAACCTAATTAAACTTCCAATAATGTCAGCAGGAATCTGATTGCAAAATGGCTCATTTTATAAACATCACTACTTTTATGACTGACAAAAATATGCACGATCAGGTGCCAACTCCTTCACAAATACATATTTTATAACTTGTGTCGCAAACTGCTTGCCAGTACGAAATTCTGAGATGTTAAAGGTCTATGCTCAAGCCATAAAAACCAACACTAGCTATACAAAGATTTCATGGGTGTTGCTCTTCTGCCTGTTCCACCTCCATGTAACTTCAGTAGTTTCAGAGGAGTTAACTCTCAATATATAATTATACATATAATTATATTAATACATAAATTCACACCTAAATCAAGCCATCTCCTGCATACAATATTGGACCTCAGATTACACAGGCGTTGAAAACACAAGTACAGGACACAGAAAAGATAACTGAACCTTGCCTATGGCAAGCCCACTCCCTGGTCTGTATGTCACAGTGCATATGAAGCACACATTTCTCCAGAATCTGCTTTTCAAGTTGACTGCCCACCGTGAAGTCTCTTTACAACTGCACAGGCCACAATGTATTGATTAAGTCTGAAAAAAAATTACAATTCTAACTGGAAATGTTTGAGTTAAAAACTGCATACATGATATCCCACTATTGAAAGCAGTAATGAACCCCAAAGAACCACTCCCTCATGGTAGCAGCTGCTGTGTCAGCAGCCCTTGCAGCTTTGCTAGTTCCAGAACAGGTAAAATCAAATACTCCATGTTTCAGCCCTCCCTAGTATGATACATTTATAATAAGATTAAGTATAGGGAAAACATGGTAACACAGTACTGAGCAACTTCCCATACAAAGAGGAGATCTTCCAGTAGTTCTGAAGTGCCTACTCTTCCCAGTCACCACGCAGAATCCATTCAAAAATCCAGTGGCAGCTGCTTCTAATCTTGGGATACCTGGGGGGGGTTGTTTTGGAGGTTTGAGATTTTACATTTCCATTAAGACCATTTAAAAATACAGTGTCAATACAGAAGGGATGGAAACAAACATACAATTAAAAGTCAGACCTCAGAGTTCTCATAAATTTAAGACATAATTTCAAAAACCTCTTATGAAGATGTGACTGGGTTTTATTAAAAATGAAGTTAACATAAAGTAAGAAGTAAAACTAAAACAGAATAGGTAGAACATTTTATTTCTGTCAAACCTTAAATGTAAAGTATATTAAAAAAACATGGTTTGGAATTTCAAGAACAGGAATATAAACATGTATTTTCTATCCCAGAAAAAAAATCATGCAGGTGTTACAGTATTTGATCATTCTCTACATTCACTGGTATGCAACATCAACTTAATGTTATTCAATAGATACAGAGATGCTGTAAATTGGTACAAATACCAGGGGTCTTCTGGCCTCACACTGCAGATGAAGCAAATCTGTTCTTTGGTAATTGGAGAAGGCTCATTTTCCATTCCAATGCAGGACTGTGAGGAGGCCATATTAGCCACTCAGCTCAGAAAATTACAACTCCTGTAGACAGTCTGGGCTACTTTTATCACAGGAAAATAATATTAGAGGTATAAATGCAAAGCAGTTAAAATTATTCATTCCTTGTGGCGGCTGTTCCAGGAAAAAAAAAAAATCCAAACTTTCTCCTCCTCTATTCATCATTTAATCTAGGTAACATTTAGACTCATATGCAAAGGTATTTGCAAGATGGGAATGTACACATGCATACTTTCAGTTTAAATAAAGAGACGTGTGTGGAGAATGGCAATTTAAAGTTAACATGACTTGAAGGTACTCCTATAATAAAGTTTAAAGATTTAGTAAACTGGGACATTACAAATCCAAAAAAAGTGTTTCTAGATTTTTCATCTTCCCTTTTTCAACAAAGACTGACAGAATATACATATACAGGTTGACATTTTGATTTATCCAAAACAACTTTCACTTTGCTCAGTTTGCAAGTCCTATTGACTAAAATGTAATATCATTCACAACCAAGTATTTTCAGTAAGTGAAACGATAAGCAAATAAAACCCACACTAAGCTCAGAAGCTAAGTGGTTTAGAAAGCCTGGAAACATCTACGTGTGCGTCGGCGTGCCTCTAACTTTTTGTACATTACACCTGCAGACACACCCCCCCCTATTTACACACACACGTGCGCACACGCGCACACGCACGCACACGTTTGGGACCTGCGGTGGGGATCCAGCTATCTTCTAAGAAGGAACGAAACACATCATTTAAAAATGTGGCTAATTTAACAAAACAGAGAAGAAACTGCTGCTATCAAAATATACAATTTGGATTGCAGACTAGAAGGCTAACAACATTAAAAAAATAGTTTTAAGCAAAACCCCTTTGCTTCTGAATAACAACAGGTATCAACCTGCCATAGCATGAATCATCCAAACAAGATTTTATAAAAAGTTTAAACTGTGACCCTTCCTCATTTGTAAAGTTCTTGACATATCATATAGTGCGAGCTCTGGTCTCCGAACTGGAGCCCCTTCCATTTTTTTCAACCCATACTTCAGGAAATAAATGGCAGCTGAAGGATTCAGAATCTCAAGTGAGATTTGTGCTTTACCATATACCTGAAAAAAATTAACAGAGGACAACATTACTACCCTTGTGGCATTTATAGGAATTTTACTCTCAGGAATAAAATGCAGAGGCATTGTTAAAACAGAATTCTTAGAGAATTAGAAAGTTGCCAAGGAGATGCAATGTCTCCTGCACCATACAGCTCTGTGTTATGCACAGGATGTGTCCCAATAAATGACAGTCAGCTAAAACCTTGCCTCAGAGAAAATTCATGCTTTCCAAGGCATCGCATGACTTCTAACAAAGACTGTTGCTAAAGATAACTAGATCATTCTGGGAGTTCAGATATATTGTTTATCTGAGACTTTTAAATAGGAAGTCATAGAAAATTTGATTATTGGAATTATTTTGACAATTCCCACAGGGTTTTTCTTTTTCACTCAATCATTCAAAAGTTTGCTGTGCAATCAACATGAAAGATTAAACATTCATGAAATGCATGGGTTTCTCCTCTCCCTATTTCTTCAGCTGCTTCATGATAATAAATTTTCTTCTCTACAACAAGGTATTGCAGCAAACTTCTGCTTCAGGAGGGTTCTGAACCACAGAGGAGCAGAGTCAGAAGTGATGCTGCTCCTTCACAGAGCAGCTGCTGTTCCCCACCCCTCACTTCTCACCAAGGGCAGGGCTAAGTACTCAGAAGGCCCCTAAGATACAGAAGAATCAAGCCCAAAACTTATTATGAGCCAGACTTTTTTTGAGTTCCTCTTCTACTCAGGCTGTGCACTCAGGGGCATTAGGATAAGATAATGCTTTGTGGCTCCTTATCTTAAGGTAATTTCTCACCTTTTCTAGACTGTCACCTCGTGCGTGGAGAGAGAAAAGAGGAGAGCTTTTAAGATCAGAGCTGCAGTCTACAGGGAGGGCTGAGGAGCAAAGGAAAACCCCCCAGCCCCCAGCCTGTCCCCCATTCCTTGCCTTCTGCCTAAAGGGAGGTGGGGAATCATGGCACTAACCAATGATTAATGGTAACCACCCTTCCTTTAAATCCACACTTACTATACTTTGGAGATTATTTACAGTCTGCAAATATATACCACTCTGTTTTATTAACTGTATCATCAGGGAGAATCAACACAAGCAGTATTTTCAAGCTAAAACACTGTTCAGTTGCCTAAGTTGTAAACACGTCCCTTGTTGCCAGAACTTTTAATTCCCACCAAACACCATAAAAGCATGAGCATCACAGATTTTTTGACAGGAAACATACCTGTCCAAAGTTTCCCAGAAGCGTAGAAACACCGGCCTGTCCAAGTGCCTTTTGTGGTAGCTCAGTTCTAACACTGTTACATCCCATTTCTGGACGTTGGGGTCCAGGCGCACTTCATCGTATTTGAGATGAAAAGCTTTAACTACAGCAAACACAAAAGCATTGAGTCTACAAAAATGAAGAATTCAGTGTTTCTTTATTAGTCAAAGAAAATTCCCACCCCACCCCTCTTTTTTCAGAATGAAGTCTGAGAGCAGAATTAATGAGCCCATAACCCGAGGAAGTCAACCACTTACTAAAGGGCACTGAGCTAAATATAGTGGTCGATGGCTCTCAGGCTGTTACAGGTTTAAGTGAAAGTGCAGCCCCTACTTTTAGATGCACGGATTCCAGGAGAACAGCAAAAACACACTGCCAATGCAAGTACACTTCCTTTGAGAAACAAATACGTTCTTTCTGAAAATCTTTGAACTGTGAAAGAATTGAAAAAAAAAAAAAAAAAGAGGTGTTTCTGAGACTGTTGAGTAAGGAGCTCGGCTATTTCCTGAAAGTCTCTGTAGGAGATTGATAGCAGAAGGTCAGTGTAACCCCCAAATGCTACATAAAGCATTCTGAGAAATTTAGTAACTGCCAATTTCCCCGATCTAGTACTCAGTTAAAAATGGTAAAATATTAACTGTTATTTTTCTCTTGGGAAGTACTGTCACATGTGAATTATGTAAAGCCTAAGCATTTACACAGTGAGCATCAAATCCAAAGTACTTAAGCCTTGTACAATTCCTATCTGATAACCAATCTGAAGATTTTAGTAGCATTGGAAAAGTAAAACAGAAGCTACCAGTCTTGTGGACACTAGTTATTTTTAATGCCGTGGTCATATCTTTTTCTGATATCACATTCTTAATTTTGTCTTCCACGAAATTCACCTACAGTTTCAGCTAAAATGACTAGAAGAAATAAAAATTAAAATAATAGGAATTTAAAAAAAATATTTCCATGTCTGTCTAGGAACTTCCTAGAAGATCAGTATGTGAAATTTGCTTTTTTTTTTTTTTTCCAGTTGACAAACTAAAGAAATGATCACCTGGCTTATATCTCTGCCAGATAAATTTCCAAGCTTTGTGAATGAAAACTAAGAATACATATACATTATCTCTGCTGTACAATGTTGCATGTATTCACATAGCTTCAGAGAAAACAAAGTTATGCTGGGGCCACACATTTACGGAGAACTTCAACACCTGGCAGAGCCTCTGCATTAAGGTTAAATGTTATTGAACACAAGCCAATCCACTTCTGAACCTGAAGCAAATTTTATTGAGGAATTCTTTCTGGTAAGCTACCTGCTTGTTTTCCAGCATGACAGTGGTAAGCCCTGGATCTTTGTTAATCACAACGGACCCACACAAGAGACATAGAAAAGGAAATGCAAGCTGCAGATGAAACAATGAATGGTTGCAAATCCCAGAAACCACATTTATGAAGACTACTGAACACTATAAATACGGCAAAGTGATTGCTTCAGGAAAAATTAAACACATAAAACTGACGTTGTGACTAAGGTCATTAGGAAAAGTTCTAGAAATACATTTTATCAGGGAAATGTTTTAAAAATATCATGCTTTGAAGAAATAGAATGCATTTCTAGAATTAAAGATCCATTTCAGTGTATGAATTGATGAAGGCCAGATATCTCTCTTTCACTTGGAAAACAAGAATTTGCACACCTTCAGACTGAACTGTGCAGGCTATGATTGTTATCTTTTGGCATGCAAAGATCAGGAATTCCAAAGCATGTCAGAACAATTCCTACAGCCCTCTATACATTCATAGATACAAAATGTTAAAATTAATAGAAGCAGCATGCAACTGCTAGCTAGACCTTCAACATTTCACTGCATTTTTCTTGGTTTTGCTTTTCACAATCACCATTTTCTCAGTATCTTTATTTTGAAGCGCTATTTCCTTCTTTCATTAGTCTCTTTTGTTAAACTCTCCTGTGGTGTATTTTTACTTTTATAATGACTTTCAGGCTCTTTCACTCTTTTCCTGCTCTTCCTCAATCCCCCCTTAAGCGACTGATTCTATTTTCCTGTTCACAGCTCCATCCTTAGCCTTCTGTCCAACTCCTGAGTTTTTCCCTTGCTGCTCACCCTTCTCTTTCCAGGTTCTACCTCACATACCAAAGAGAGGCACACATAAAACCTGATCAAACTTGTTTCCTCATCACACTGACTGGGAGATGACAGACTGAACTAAGGAGGGTTTTGGTTTGTTGCAATTTTTTGTTTTTCTTTTGTGTGGATGTGTCGATTTAGGGTTTTTTAAACACTCTGTAGCTCAGAAAGCATCGGACACTATCAAAAGGTCTGTTTCCAAAAGCACTGAAGCAACAGAGAAGAGAAGCTGACAATTTCCTTAGATATTGTGGCACACCTCTCTGACAGAGGAGTGAACTGTGCCAGGGAAGTGCCTCAAAGCACACGGGGCACAGTTGTGGGGACTCAAAAAATGTGTTCAGATCTATACAGTGCTAACATCTAGCTCACTTTAAAAGAACTTTTTAAAACTTTGACAATTTTGTCAGACACCAGATCATATTTTTAATGCTTCCTTAGTGGAACACGAGGTGATTAATCCTCTCTTCAAAGCAGCACTGAAATGTGCAGACAGCCTGTAAGCCTGTTATCTATGAATTGTTAGAATACGCATTGTCTGTTCACCTTTTCTTTAGAAGCTTGGAAAGTAAATTTGCACACTGGCTATTTGTGACTCTTGCAGTTGACAGCTCTGAGAAGATTTCTGTGAGCTTCCTCAGGTCAGAACAGAACAATTGCAGAGGGCACGGGAATATTCACCACCTGTGAGGAGACCAAGCCTGCCAGCTCAGCCACCCGCATCCAACAGCATTTTGCCATAAGCATGAACATCCCACAAGAAACCCCAAACACAGTAACAACCCCCAAAACCCAGGAACAAAATAAACCCTTACTTTTTGCAAAGATATCGACCGGAGATCCGTCAGGCAAGAGCCAGGGCCAGCCCTTGAACTGCCAGGCAGGGCCCTGCACAAACACGGCCACCACGCGGTCCCTGTGGACACAGAGGGAAGGACACGTTGGTGGCCTCAAACATCTGAATTCCATCTGTCCTACACAGGCAACGTGCCTCAGCAAAGCTGCTGCTTTTAGGAACAGCAGCACACCACATTTAACAACCACACCTCCGGCACGACTGCTTTTCCTCTATAACGATAAAAACCAAAACATTCATGTGATTTCTCTGGACTTTCTGCTCTGCCCCCTTGCAGGATGCAGCTCAGTTTCTCATGGTACAATTTTAAGAAGTCAAACAGTGTTTATTTGTGGTCATTATTACTTTGCTTTTGAAAAGTGCTCCAACATTTTCAGAGATAATCTTCTGTGAACAGCACTGTAAACTGAGATGTGCAGATTTAAAAGCCTCTATTCTGAACACTGCTGACTTCCAGTCTAAAAATTCATGAGAAGCAACAGCTGCTAAATTTCTGTGAAGTGCATCAGCTATTTTAAGAGTACACAACCATTACCTGTGGTCTAAGAAAATAAATTTATGATTAAGATGAAGCTTTTACATTAGTAAAATTAAAAAAAACCTCACAGTTGAGAATAAATGGTCCCACATATGGTCTCTCTTTCCCTGGAACATTTACATCATTCAACCATGGTTCCTACCTACCACAACAAATAATTACCTCTCTAATCTAATTCTCAAATTTAATTCATCATAAAGTCTACTAAATCCCGAAAGGAAAAGAATCATCAAGGTGGAGTTTTGTGGTCTGGGTTTTTTTTTGTAGGTTTTGTAATGGCTCCCTTGGATAAAACCAAGATAAAAAACCTACCCCACTTCATCTCTTTGGTCAGAAGTACTTTAGTAACTAGTTTAGATGATTCTGGAAGGTTTGATCATTAAACATTTTAAGTGCTATTATATATTCAGAATTTTAAATCCACAGCTTTCTGATTAGTTCAGGTTCTACATACAGAGAACAATTAATTTAGGAACAGGACCTTTTCAAAGTATTCCTCTCCAGTAAGATCTAATTTGGAAGTTACAAAATGACCAAATATGTTGTCACCCATGTCCCACATCTTCTCACTTGCGAGGAGAAAGTAAAAATGCTACGTAATGCACCTCAGATGTCAAATAACAAAAATATGCTTCTCCAGAATTTTCCTGCTCAGAGAGAACTAATTTTTCTAGCATTGAAGAATGCGCTAGAGACTAAATAATCCATTTCCAGCTTTTTCATAAAAGAAAAACTACCTACGATTCCCTTTCCCCAACTAGGGCCCTCCTTTCAGAAGTAAAATTCCAGTATTACCAATACTAGAACCACAGCTGAGTCTTTACTGTCTGATATATTTTCTTTCTCTAACTATTAAGAAAGTTGGAATGTCAGATGCTGAAGGCCAGCAAACATATCTTCCCAACAGACTCTCTTTCAGAAAGCAGACAAAAAAGGAAGGTTTTCCTTCCAGAGCATGGTTCAGTGACTTGCACATTACACTATCACAAACCAGAGAAATAATATGAACATTTCCAGCAAACCTAATAATACTAGCTGTGCTGCTCACACTGGTAAAATGTAGAGTGTTGCAAGATTTTAAGAACTTCTAGATGAATTTAGCTTCACATTATTTTCACCTGAAGAAAAGACTTCTATGTAGCTAATAAATTCTTACATCTGTATCTTCACTTTTTAGTAGATTTCAGACCATTTTATTGGTCCCCTCCAAATTCTGCATTGTCCTGATTAAGAAATTCTGTAAAGGAGCAATGTACATACCAGTCCTGTGGCATGAGCTTCAGAGGTTGGTCTACCACTCGATAAGGTACAGTAACACTGACTGTGGTTCCCCCGGGCTGCATCTGGTCCTTCCTTCTCTGTATTAGAGTTTCATTCTCTCGTTGGCAGCCTTGCTTCTTCTTTTCATCTGATGGCACGAACCTTAGGGAACAACAAAAGCCTCAGTAGACAAGGGCAATTTACTTGATGTAATCAGCAGGAGAAGTAACAGCTTTATCAGAGCCTGGCATTATTGACAGCAGCCACTGAAGCCACCTCATTTTCATTGTGCCAAGTGTCCACTGCTGCTCATTAGCAAAAATAATAATATTTCATAAGCCCTCGTGATTTAAACAGTCATGCTAAAAGGTCCTCTAAAATACAGCCTGAGCTGTTCTTACACATCTGTGGCACTCCTTGTTGACCTTACAGAATACATCTGCAGATGAGGAGCCATGTCACAAGCTGCAAAGGGACTCTTACTCTTCTTTTAGTGACTAAGGGTAACACAGGGATGCCTGGGCACTAAAACAATTGCTTCCTGGAGCAAATTTTAAGAGGTCTTGGAGCCACGAGAATTATGTTTTCTCAAGAAAGCTGGGATTTTTGGTCAGAAAAGGTTTTGAGCGAGGTTTTATTTTTTTTAGAGGATGGTGATTTTACATTATGAATGATTCATCTGGTTACTATGATGTATGATACCACAAATTTTTTAGGGTTTTTTTCCTAAATAGATTCTCTGATGGAATAAGAGCTTGTAAAATACAGAAAATGTGGCCCTCATGTCATATGTAATCTCCATATGACAAAAATAAACACATAAGATGGGATACACCTTCCCTTCCTCCAATTAATTACAGATTTTTAATCTTTCAGTCTCCTCACCTTAAAAAAACAAAAGGAATCCCATTTCAAGGCCCTCTTCTTTATGGTGATAATAAAATTCCCAGAGTAGGTCTCAAAATTGGCATCACAAATGTGAGAGCAGTGTAGGCCTTTTTACTGATAAATCTCAGTGGATTTTGTCAAAAGAAAGATAACAGAGCCACGTCTTTTACAGAACTAGAAGAATGTCATGGAAAGGGAAGTTGATGTGCCCACATCACCTTCCAGGCCACCACACGAGCAGAGTTCAGCCCCATGTTCTCCTAAAACTCAGAACCACCCAGCTGCACTGTAACACTGCTTGCTGCTGACATTTCATTTCCAAAGCTTCTGATAAAAATAAACCACTGCTTCACTTAGCTGCAGAAGTTAGCACCAGGATTTGTGCTACATTTTAAAAGCACAGTACATAGTTGGTAACATTTCTCTTTGTTACAGTACACACGGTGCTTTTGAGCAGTTTACCACATTTTTTGGGTAAGTTGCTTCCACCATTTCTATTTGTTCTCTTCAGTCTATTTCCATTTGAACATTAAAACCAATTTGAATGTGCTTTAACAGGCAGACTGCACTTCCTATTGCTGGATAAACAGGAAAAAAGAATGCGAAGAAAAGATCATTATTCAGTCAACTTGAAAATACTAGTTTTCACTGCATATCCAATGAGAAAGTGGCATTTTGGGGAAAAAAAAACTCAACCAAACAAACATGTTTTAAGGAAGTAAATGAAAATTGTCAATAAACCTCCAAGCAAAACTGTTTTACTTTCCTAATGTAAATTAACAGATGATGCCTCCTTATGCTCTTCATGATTTAACAGTGTTTCAGAACCAGCAAGTCACAGGCAATTTCTGAAATGTGTGTACAGATGCATTCAATTGATAGAACTGCACTGGGAAATTAAAAAAAGCCCAACACCTGCAAATGACTACAAATGGTGCATTAAAGCTGACTGGAACTGCAAATACAGGACAAGCATCACAGGTGTTAAATGATGAGCTATGAATTAAATTATGCTGATCTGTCTAGTACTTGTGAAACACCATCATTCTAAAGGAAATACAGACAAAAAAGCTATATAGGACACTGGGAAAAAAGGACACTTAGGCCATCTAGAATATATTTTTTAAGAAATTAAGATAATCTTCCCAATAACTGAAGTAATTAAGAAACAGTTAATACTTACATACATTTTATCTATCAGGCACAACTGCATGCTAAGAGAAGCATTCAACTCAGTTCTACCTTGGGAAAAGCCACTGAATGTGACACCAGAAATTAGAGAAACAATCCCTCAAACATCTTTTATTCAATTGGCAGGGCTTATACAAAAAGCCAGGATGACCTAAAACGTTGGACAGCCTGAGAAGAATTTTGTTATCCTGTGTACCATGCACTAAATGAGAACAAATTCCTACAGAATATGTAAATAAAAACCAAACAGCCCTACGTACATTACAGTGATAATCAAGTATTCATATGAACAGGGATCTAAAAGGTCATATTTTAAACTTAATTTGTTACTGTGAGGAAGCAAACACATTTTAAATGGAAACAGGAAAGCAAGGCACCCTGACAAATGAGAGGAGGAGCAATACTGCTATGCTACAGAGTAACAACTTCACCACTATAGCTGAGACCTCCCAAATTTGCCTGAAACAGGGATTCTCAATTGTAGCTTTAAATGTTTCTGTGCTTAAGAATTCATGTCAACACCAGTTTTTGGCAGTTTCTCTCCATTTCAGCTAGAAACTCTGTTAGAGCTATTAAGGCTTGTGCCTCAGTTATGTCCCTTCTAGACCACAGCTCCAGTTTTATTTCCTGGAAAAAATCAGAATGCTTCTGAATACAGTTCTCTGGGACACAACACAAAGATATCTTGTTAAGGAAACACTATCAATGAGCAGATTTAAACGGAGCAGTAGAGCAGACAACTGTCACAAAGAAAGCATTGAAGCAAGTGCTTACATACACATAAACACACAGAGTACAGGAATAAAGGACAGCTTCCAGAAAGTTTATCAAACATATGCCTGCATTTCCAGGAACCATCGACTCAGTAAGTACAATAAAAGTCATGTGCTCAAGAACTGAGAATCAATAGAAATTACTGCATGATTATAAATACATATGGCCTATGCAATCACTACCTGGGCATGAAACACAAGTGTAAAAAATCTGAGTACTAAACCCCCAAACCCCCATCTTCTCTGGGAAATTACTTATAATATTATTATATAGTACCATAGCCAGTGGCTTAACTACACATTTGCACTTGACACCTTTTTAGTCATCCAATATACCAGAAATGGGTTCTGAAATCTGAGTGTGCACAAGCTTACAGTTTCTTGCTGCTGCTCCAGATTACTATTATCTATTAAAAAAAAAAAATTAAAAATCCATATCTACTTAGAATGCACTTTTATACCCCTATTAGGAAATTAAAGCACTTGCTGTTAATTGCCAAAATCATTATTCATATAAAAAAATGGCACCCTCTCACCTTCCAAAGACAGCAGGTGCCTCTCCTAAGGTAACAGGCAAGTGACTGAGAAAGTTCCAATTGTGGGAGGTAACTGGAAGACACTCAACTGCCTGAGCTGCTCATGCCTGGGCTCTAAACTCACATCCATTGTCAGTAATACCTTTACAACACTTTCACTGAGGTCAGATCAGCACTTTCTGGCCCCCAGCTCAGGCACACTGAAAAATGCACAAACAGAGAATGAGGCAACTCCGATGCTCAACAGTAACTGAGGTCATTGTAATACACATTTGATTGTGTTCAGAACTGGAGACTTTCTGTACAACCCTATCAGCATTTCTGTTAAATTACAGTATCAAAAGCTTTAGACACCTATTTTTGCAAGAGAACAGGGGGTTTTTTGTAATACATCCTCCCTGAATCTATCCCAGATCCTTTGCTCAGTATCAAAGCTGGATGAATCTCCAGTGAGTTGCCTGGCCACATATGGTGAAACATATCACAAGTCAGAGCATCATCATAATAAAAATACATAATCACCATCTCATCATTCACATCTGCCTGATGTAATTCCTGCTTTGCTTTTGTTCCATGGAAAGCAGAAGCCTTGCCTCTGAAAAGTCTGACTTCAGATATTCTCAAACACTTAGTCACAATTTTACACAGCAATTGTGATATCCAGTGTTGCATTCAGACAGTGAATAAGAATAAAATGTATTATATGAAATATTTTAAAGAAGCGTCACAACATACCAGAATGTATTGCAGTTCTGATTTTAAATTAAATCTTTTTACTATTTTAGAAACTCTTCATTTTATGCTGTACTTAGCTCCTTAGAAAAAGAACCTTTAAAAAAGAGTTAGCAAGAATGTTTGCATATTAAACAGCAGGCAAATTGTTATTACAATCATATACAGAAATGTTTCCCTTCAAAATCTAAGTTGCAACAAATATAATGAATAGAAAAATTAAATCTCTTAAAAGTAAAATCTGAAACCAGTACCATGCTTTAGGTTTGTCATTATATATATTTCCTTCTACACACGACAGAATTCCTGCTTTCCATATTCTCTACCTTAAAACAGAGCATAATATTAGTGATAAAATAAAGATGGTTAAGCATCATACAAACGTCAGCCACATTTGGCATGGAAAACTAATATACTACAGAGCTATGACAAGGCTTAGTAAAAGTGTTGCTATAATTAATAGGTTTCTTTCAGTTCTTGACAATTCAATTTAAGTCCTACCATGGTACTGGATGAAGCCTCTCCTGTTTATTTTACAGCCACCAACATAAAATATCTGGCCATGATATCACAATTAATTTTTCTCATATCCAAAGTGACAATGCATTGCAGTCCAGTTCCTTACAAAAGTAAAAAAAAGTTAAAATTCAGCATTGTAGCCAAAAAGTCTCCTAAAAGACAGATTCCCAGCTATGATAGTAACTTTTGATTTTAAGTGGTTTGACTATGGTTATAATTTCAGCTAATTTTTTCCCTTATTTTAAGAGACACTTAAATGGAGGGAATCACAAAGGCTGATTTATGAAAGCCAAATACTCATTCTTTTGATCACACACTTCACAGACCGTGTTGCCTCGGGATCAGACATGGAAGAAAAACCTGTCCTATAAACAGCTTCCATACCCTACCCATCCTGGGGACATCATCCTCCCAGGGTTCTCCTACATTTCTTCACAGTCTCCCCTGCAATGACTCTTACCCTTCCCGCTCCAAAAACCTCTTCTCCTTCTGCTCTATCACCAATCTCCTCTGATGGCAAATACAAGCAGACTGATTACCTTGAGAGACACAGAAAATGCAAATCTACCTTCATCTTCCTCAGCAGGGGTAAGAAAGGGAATATTAATTTAGGGATGTCTTTTCTAGCTGGACAATATTTCTTTATTCCAAAACTTGTGGCAGTGACAAGAGTCTGAAATCTCTACTCTTCTGTCAAAGTTAGCTGCAAGTGGGGAATGAGTTAAAGAAGGTGGTGTCTTAGAGGCAGAAATTAGCTAAGTCTTCTTTCCTTGGAAAACCATCACGTATCTATCAATCACACTCCACATCAAGGCTAGTTCTACACTCTGCATACCTGAACAGTAAAAACAAACCCTGAAGCCATTCCTGAACAAAGTACTTCCATAAATTTGAATGCAAAAAAATACAGGCCAGGTGGCATATTTTCTAGAAGACTGCTAGAACTCTCATGGCTAAATTAATATTTTGCTCTTCTGAATTCTGCCATTGCCCTTCTGATTCATGAACATACCTTGCTACTTCCCTTTCTCTTTCATACTGGTGAACGGTATCAGTGTCCTCCTTTGAACCCTTAAACTTCCTTTTGTTTTTTTTCTGGATCATGTTCATTGCACTCTAAATATGAGCATCCTCTGGGGACAGGTCTTGGGAAGTTAAGTGCAACTCTGCCCCAGTGGGGCTGAGAAACTGTCTCCTGGCACAGTTGCACTGAGACATGACATTCAGATGCTTTATTCCTTTCTAGGTACACCTGTGCCAGGAAGTCACAAATGGCATAGATGTAAAATCCTGGCCTTGTCGTGAATTTTTTTCTTACGGATAAACCCCACATAAACAAACAACATCCTCTGCCAACCCAATTATATCAGTGCAGTGACTGCTTGCACATTAAACTGTAATGTTAAAAGCCAGCCTTCTCTCAGATGAAGCACTGCACAAGAGACACTGAGAGTCCAGTGCACTCACTGGATCTTTGATGGCCTGTGGCAGCAAGCTAGGAACCAGAATTAGCTGGAGATCACCAGCACTTGGTACCTCCCAGCACAGGTTTCAGCAACTCTAGGGCAACTCCAGCAGAAGCCGTAGCACCATGCCAGGAGAGCCTGGCTTGGAAGAAAAGCAGTGTGACAGTCTCAGAAGAGACGAGTGCTGGAGGTGATAAAAAGACAAGCCCTCCATGTTTTGAACATACCATGACAATCTACAACAGTGTATGATGACTGTTCCAAAAACCTTAACTGATCTTTACTGACAGACATGCCTAAATACCATGATCAGGACAAGCAGAAAGACTCATTCACCCATAATGAACTAAATCTTAGAACCACATATGTGTTGCAAGCAATAAACAAATTTTAGCAACTCACTGGTATTTCCCCTGATGCATTTGCATCAATACTTAACAACAATATGTGAACTTTAGAAAAAATTCTTTCTTTACACAACCAGCTGAGCTGCTTGGCTGATACAGCCTGATACAGACCCCCAGTCACCTTCTCCTTTACAGCAACTGTGGGCATTTCCCAAAATCTTTTCTGAGTTCCATTGCCCTTGCTCACCTTCTCGAAGCCTTCTGGCATGGCAAGGGTTCACTGATCAGTTGCATCTGTGTTTATATATTTTACATAAAAGAAAACCACTGCACACATTCAGACTGGTACTGCAAGAGCTTCTCCTCAATCTGCTCACAGGTCACAACAGAAACAGAACTCTGAAAATAAGTTTTTGGTTTTTTCCTACTAGTCAAGAGGAATTAATTTCTTTTATAGTCTGGTCTGTAACACTAGCTTGTCACAAGAGAGTAGATGAATCCTCTTGCTTAATTACTAATTAGGTACTAGTGTAACTTTATATCTGAAAACAATTTGTTATACAGTAGGTTCTCATCAGCTACTTACTTCAGATCTTGCAGAAGGTCCTTTGCATTAAGCATTGTTATTAAAGAGGTCGTGGCTGCTGGAATAATGATTATGGGAGTTCGAGATCCTGCAGAGATAACAAAGTTAGACTTGCCCTTCTCTTTTTTTTGTTGTTGTTGTGTTCTGTTTTTTTCTTCCCCCTCCCCCTCTTTTTCATTAAAGAAACTTTACATAAAAACAAAACTCTTCCTCAACAGCACACAATCTTAAAAAAATATTCAAGGGAAATGGTAGTAAAACTTTTCTAAACTAAAGGTTTTCACTCATAAAATAAAGCATACCCCTGTATCATGAGTCTTAAATATGTGTTGGACTCATATTTAGCAAAATAGAATGCTGTCTATATTCCACTGCTTGTTTATATTGTTGCTTGTAGTGCTAGAGGAAGGAAAAATAAAATAGAGTGGGCACAATTCACACAAAAATGAAAAGGATCATGTAACTAAAACTGACTCACCTTTTTTCTGGTTTGGAGGTGGTCTTGCTTGAGAAACTGAGAAAAAAACCCAGAAAAGACAGCAGAATGAGTCGGACATAAATACAAATGTCATTGCAAGGCATCTGTTTAATTGCAGGAGTGAATAGAGAAGAGTCACACTACAGTCATTAGATCACTTTTACAGATGCAAGACACTAAGATGAAGAAGGGATTTAAAATTTGGGTCTGAGCATTCAGAAAACAAACAGCTTTTGACCACCTGAAACAGATGTTAGGAGACCTGAGTACATCTCTCTGAGTTTTACTGAAGCTTCTCATCCCAGCTCCATACTCCACAAAATGCTGGGACACGACAGCATTGACAAAAATTTCCAGCAGTCCTGAAAAAAGCTGCTTGTAGATCTTAAGTTCAATAGTGCTGAATGACAGGAAAACTGTTTCACAACAAACTGATCTCTGCAGACCCTCACCTTTTCATTAATAGTTATTACTGTAGCTGACATCCATAGGATTTAGCTATCCTTAACATACATACAACAATGTGAATTTCAGGCTTACTCAGGTTAATTTTGCACTGCAGTTTGAGTTACACAAGCTCTTCGGGTGCCAGAAACAGTCCAACTCGACACTCAAGAAATGGGAAAAAACTCAACCAACCAAAAAAACCCAAACCCCAGCCTGCCACACCCCACCACCCAACTCCTCCGAAGAAACCAAGAACCCAACAAAAATTACCCTCAAGTACCAGAAAATCCCACTAAAACACTATTGGACAGGTAGAAACCAAAGAATTGCCTCCCACCTCCCTAATAAAACGTTTCCACTTCACAGTCTTCCAATTTGTGACCACCTCAGTATAGAAGACACTGCATTCCAAACTTAGAAAAGCATCTCTGTTTCTTCACTTTGGTGCTATTACTGAATTACCTGGCTTCCCCAAATAAACATTTTATAGATCAGTTTTCAGGAGTCCTAACTTCAGGAAAGAACTGAGGCACTTGATAATCATCATCATACATGTTTATCCTAATTTAGAAAACCACAAAATGGTGAGTGGTAGAAAGATTGATGCAGACTAACTCGAGTCTCAACTGCTACTATGCATGACAAATTTCATTAATTGACTTCCAATTGCACAGCACCAACTTCCTCATGTTTATTTATGACCAACTGTTTCAGAAACTTCCCAGAACAGTATAAATATTCACAACACATACTTGCCATTGTTGAAATATTGAGACCATATCCTTAATTATCTTTTCCTGACACTGTCAAATGCACAGATATAATTGGCAACACTATATTGAACTACATGAACTTTACCTACCCAATGATTTTAAATTATTTTTTTTAGATATCTCCTTAACATAAAAATGTTCCTGAAATATATGGGCAATGCCAGCTGCCCTAAGGAAAAAAAAAAACAAAACAAAAAGGAGGGGGAGTAAGAATAAGCATCTGTAAGAAATGTAATAGCTGTACAAAGACAGGTTAGTAGAAATGCTGGTAATGCAAAATGCTGCCAAAAAAATATAATTTAAAAGCACATCTCAGGTATTTTTTTTTAAATCACTATTGTACAACTGTTTAGCCCAATCTAACTAATGCTTCCCATGTGCAAAGCAGCATCCTCCGGAAACAGCATGTTTTAGTTGCTTTGACTGCTAAGAATAGAACAGCTGAATTTTTAAAAGTTCCAAACTCCAAAATATCCTAGAGCAGGCAGAAAGATAAACCTCTTCTTTATTCTCTCTTCCACTTACAATATAGAGGCAGGAGAATGGACTGGAGTGGCCCTAGAGAAGGGCAGTACCAGTGCAGCCCGTATCATGTACAAACCCCACACTTCTGGCAGGAAATGCCCAGGAAGGCACAGAGAGCAGCAGGGACTGTGACAACTCAGTCACATTTCTGTTCTTGCCACTTCTACCCTTTTCATATTGCTGTCTGTCAACTCCATCTGCATTAGGATGCTTAACAGGGTAGTGAGATAAGTATGACAGGCAGCATGACCTTTCTAGTACCAAAATAACCAAACAGAAGAATCTCTGCACAACAGCATTTAGGCATGCTGAGAACAGTCAATATTAGAATAGATTTTTGGGGAAGAATCAGCTTTACAATATTAAGTCTTAGCATTAAATCCTGCTAATAAATCTCAAGGCATTAGCAAGGCACACAGTGAAAGCATTTAGAGTCTCAACATGAACATACAGTATTCCAACAGTCCTTCTAGGAAAAGTATATTTAAACACTATATATATTTCAACACTAGCTTGGTTTCCAAAACCCCCAGAATGTCCCCAGTAACATCATCTTGTTCTGAAATAACACCTTTCACCTGAGCCCTTGTTCCACCAAACCAGAAATGCTCCTAGTATGTAGACCAGGTGCAGATCTGCACATCACTGTTTGGAAACACTGCCCCTCTCCTCTACTACTCTTACTCTCTCCTAAAACTCATCCTAAGGGTTTCTTATTAAAACAAAGTACATTTATCATTCCATCACTGAATCGAAACGTGAGATTCAGTCTGACAGACAAATGGACTTGGGAGCCAAAATCTACTAACTGAGAATTAAAAAGCCAGTTGAGGCTTCGGGCCCCATCACAAATACCTTATGTGCTAAGAAGTGTGAAGGAGTAATGATAACACATTCAGAGAATTACTTCTTTCTGATAGATTAACCATAGAAGTAACAATATCGCTCTTTTTGAGATTAGCTCTTCTGTTTACGTTGTTTCTCCTTGGAGTATTAACCAGCTCTTATTAGATATCTGAGTGGGAATTTTGTGACATTTTAACTGGTGAAATACCAAGCCCACAACCAAGAGGTCTGTGACTGTAATTTCACTAGTGCCTCCTTCCAATGGGCTAATTGGGCAACACACTGAAGGGAACGACCCCAAGTCCCGTGGTGTAACATTAAACAAAAGCCTGCGGTTTTCTTCCAACACTTCCACAGTTAAAGGCCAAAAATAAAAGATCCCCACTTCATTCTTCAGCTGACTGAAGTTTTAAATAGCACTTTGAAACTCGTGCATAACTGGAACAGAAGCACAAGTGACAGTGGGCCACCTTACCTGGTCGTGGCACTGGCTGCGCTGCCGGAGTTTGTGTTTTTCGAGCAGATGCACCTTCCTTTAAAAAGACAGAAAAGGCAACATTATCAGCTGACCTTCTTGGCAGGTACTCGAGTTTTTCAAACAAACACTGAGCTATAGAAGGTATCATGATAATGAGGGCAATATGTTTCCACTAAAGAGGAGAGAGAAAATAGAGATGATATTCCCAGCTCTTTATAGGTTCTGTTTTAGACTTGGGGAGGACAGACAACCTCATAAACTTTCACAGGTTTACATTTTAATCATCAAATGCCAACCATAAGCTTTTTTTTCCTATATTCAAAGAAACCTTTTCTATTTATAGTATTGTTTCATTTTACCTACTATCACTTTCACTAAGGGTTAGTAATGTAAATGTAAGCAATTGGCTGTAGAAATTTCAAAATAAGATCTGCTTATGCTCTGGATGGAAAACCAGGACCAAGAAACTGTAATGCATTCCTGCCTTGAGGAGTTTTAGTGCCCAGAAATAGCACTCTCATGATAATTAGTTCTGCTCATGCCTTATCCAATTACCTTAATGTAACACACCAAAGACCTGCACTAGTGTTTATTCTTGTTAACTCCCCAGAGTCAACACACCACCAAAGGAAACAGTGAGGTCACACGTCTGCTTCCAAAGCAACACTGAATTCCTGCAAGAACAAATTCTGTTCTCAGTTGCTGCTGTGAAACCTCACTGAACAAAACACGTATCACTAACATGGTAAGAAGTTGCTATATATTCCAGCCACTTCTATCTGCAGAGCTGACAGAAAAGCTTTCAACGTGAAACCATGAATTTTATCTGAAAATTACCTAAACGCTATGTGAAGTGTATCCTACAACCATGAGACACTCGGAAAGGTCAGAGATCCCACTCAGAGAAAAACCTGTTGGAAAGGACTCCAATATGGCATTAGCACACTTCTATGTCCATACACAAATAGCAGGGTGTTGTGTAATTCAAAATAAAAGAAAGCTAATGAGCAGGCTCAAGTTCCATGATTTAAATAACACTTAGAAGAACAGCTTTAAAGTTTCCATCATGAAAGTTAAAACTCTTTATCTCAAGATCTGTGAAGCCCAAATAGAAGGTCCCTTGACAAGCCCTTAGAAAACATGAATTTACTCAAAACCTCTCTTCCCTGAGCTTTAGTGAAGCCACCCATGATTAGCTACAATAGGCTGGAGCTGACATTTGGAACAGTGTGAAGCTTTTGTAATTTTTACAGGCAGCAACCTCCCATTAATCTTCAGTATAAGGATTTAACCCTGCACTGCAAGAAATGGATCTATCCCAAATTTTGCTGCACTCTTTTCTGATTATTAAAATGCCAACACTTATGTAGGGCAGTTGAGTCAGTATCTGTTATTTTAAGACTTACTTTTTTAGGAGCAGAGGAAAGGTATTTTTGCCAATGTCCTTTCACAATAATTACTCAAAAAATGATATAAATGAAAATACCACCACACTCTAAAGGAAGAGCAGCAGGAAAGGTTGACTACCTTTGAAGGAAGCCTTGCAACTGAGAAACAGCATATTTCTTTTAACTTCCACTTTCCAAGAAAGAGAAAATAAAACATTTTGAACCTTTTTCTATAGAAAAATACCATTTTCTATGTCAAAAGGCTGATTCTGTGCTGCACTAGTTATACATTTTGAAGAAACCAAGAATTCCTCCATAACATTTCCTTAAATTCACAGTACTTCATGAAATGTAAAGGAAATTATCAAGCTAAAGAAACATCGCTTCCTGCAGTGCTGTTCCAAGTTTCTAAATCCAGTTCAGTCTGCACAGATGCGTGACTGTCACTGTCTGCTGTCCCACACGTTCACCCCTCCGGAATCAGTAGTGCAACATTCCTGCCTCCTCTTCCACTTATCCAGTGCCGCCCATGCCTCGAACAGACCCGGCAGCTCCTACGGCAGCTGCAGTGAAGGGAGGGAACCAGGAGCTGCCTCCGAGAAACTCTGGTGAAGAATTATGACTGAATCAGAACCACAGCCAATCCAATGGCTTGAGCCTAACAAAATAACTGGCAAATTATCTATCTGGGAGTTTTTCATACTCTCCTCTGAACTGCCTTCTCTACAGTGGGAAACTTAGTGCAGGAGCTTCAAACAAAAAATCAAGGCTTTGAGAACATGGCCACTGAAAAAACCAAAATACACCACCCCCAAAACAACAACAAAGTGCATTAAAAAAAAACACATAAAAATATCTGATTAATAGTAGCAAATAAATTAATTTAAATGAATAGATACCACTTCTATGCCAATGACCATTCTATTTGTAAGAACAAATTCTGAAATCAATAAATTATGGAGGTCACAGCTTTTAGTTGTATAAACTGGTGACTTACACTATGATAATTTCAGGAATGAACCTCGCTCAGCTCACAGCTCCTGATATTCAGACATCCTAGAAGCTCAGCTGTCACCTACTGAAGGTGTAACATCAATCCTTTGTAGGCGATTTACATCCTTTCTCTCTTTACAATTTTCAGCAATCTAACCACCGCCTCCTATTTTGTAAAAACTGCAGCCAGTGCAGCAAAAGAAACTCTGACCATATTTCACCCCTGCATTTCTTAAAAGATTGGTAAGGAGAAATGTATACTAGTAAGATGATGAAAAGAACAGAAGTACAGAGCTGTGATGGCTGACAAGTTACACCAAGTGGAGAAGAAAATCTGGTGTCAGTAGTGAAGTCATCATCAGGATAATTTTGTTAATATTTTCCTTTGTCCTGCTAAGTTTGGTTATAAAATGAACACTTTTCAAAAGCACTGAGATAGAGGTACAAGTTTTTCTTATGACAACGCACTGATTTAAGACAAGCTCTGTTCACAAGGCAGGTATAAGCACACAGAACTCCATGCCAGGATTGCTCCCAAGGAAAAAGAGCATTAATCTGATGGAGTAACCTTTGTAGCTGGTTCATCCAAAGACACAAGGTGGGTGCTGCTGGTAATTTGTGGCCTGTCAGCTACTCAGAGGCAGCTTCTGGTCTGCATGTTCTAACTCCCTGTAAAGGCAGAACTTATTTTTCAGTGAGCACACAGTAAGATATTTCCGATCTTCTCATGTGAAGTTTCTAATCTGAAAGTTACTCTTAAGTAACCAGCACACTACAAATTCAAACTCCAGCTAAAGGAGCTTTTGTTTGTGCAGCTGTACCCTAAGCATCACAAGCAGCAGAAATCACTGTTTAGCTATTTAAAGAACATTCATTTCCTCAAAATTTCTGAATACTTAAACAGTTTTGCTTGAAAATGACATACCTAATTCTTATGCATAAGCTGTTTGACACTGTTAAGGAGTATATTATGAATATTCATAAGTCAAAACTAATTTAGTAACAAAACCATGTAATTTGAAAAATACAAATCTTCTTTAAGACGACCACTTAACGTTGTATTTTAATCAAAAACATATTACTTGGTTTACTTGTGCTAATTTACCATAGAAGGTTATATATACAGTTTAGTTATGATTTACATTAAATATACAAGATTTAACCATTCAGAACCAACAACCTGACATAGAATGCAATCAGCTCCATACCTTCCTGAACCTCACTGCATCATTTCGCTATATTGCTGCATGTGCTTCTCTGTGGGATTGGTTTTAGTGCTCCTGTTTCCTGTCATATCAGACATTTACAAAATCTCTGCTCAATAATTGGTTTTGGTTTAGTGAATTCCTGCTATATTTAGCATTGTCCTACCTAAACACATAAAACTCCTGGGTTCACAAACCAATGCAAGAGTGGAAAACAGCTTAGTGCACGTGGTTGGTACATGTGATTAGTACATCTGTAGTTCCATTTATGTTACTTAAGAGTAGGTATTGGTTTGTTCTTTGTTGTTTTGTTTGGGTTTTTTTTCTTTGAGACACCTTTTGAAACCTTTTGGAGTACTTTTTGATCTTTCTGAAAATAGTATTTCTTTAAAACACTAATTATTTGTATTAATTCACAAAAGTCACCCATTACTAATACTCATCTGACATCAGAACCCAACTATTTTTCTACCTATATTTTAGAAAAAAGTCTGTATTTTAGATACCAAGTACTTTTCTTAGGTCTAAATGAGCATTAATATCCACAGTTAGGTTACTTTCATTTCTCCACTGGAACCAGAAATGGCCTGAACAAAATTCATGCTACACTTCAGAAAAGAAACCCTCCTGTTTAAAACCAAACTATTAAAGGTATCTTATTGCAGTTTCACAGGTTCAAAAGGTGGAAGGAAAAACTCTTTCATTGCATATTCCCTTTCCCAAGGGGTTTCCAAGTCGAGAGCCATAGCGTCTGTAGTATTTTGACTTTTAAAAACTATTAGGAGCAATGGATAGAGTTGACAATTTGATGCCATCTTGTGGCTTTCTTCTTTGGTAAATTTAATTACTATCTTGTTTCTTTATAGTATTTAAATTAGTACAAGAATTTCACCCAAAATCTAAAAATTATTAGGTAGCTTACATGCTCCTGCACAGAAGTATTACAAATAAAAAGTAACATTTGATTCTGTAAGAAGTATTAGCAACTGCTTGCATGTAAAACATGGAGCAGCTTCCAGCTTCACCATCCATGAGAGAAGGCAATTCACCCAAAGACAGCTCTGTTTGTAAAGATGAACATAGCAAAACTGGGATCCAAAAGAAAAAGAAAATGTGGCTGGCAAGCCTGTAAAATTACGTGTAAGTACAGACTCCAAGTTATTCGATTTAGGGTACAAGAGATGGTAAAAACTACCAGCAACTATATTCTCATTTCCTGAGTGACTTAAAGTATTGAACCTTTGAAAATTCTAGTACACCCAGTCTAAAGAACTTGAAAAAATTTAAAACAACTGTATAGTTAAAAAGAATATTATTTTATTATAAATTAAGTATTTTGTATATCAATGTATGATAAACAGCCAAAACAAAGGGCTGACTTCAAAACCAGGTATCTAAAAACTGGTCCAGATGCCCAACTTGAAGCTTGATAGACACATCTATTTCATATAAATAGCTTGGATTCTGAAAATACAGAGTTTTGTTCTAAAAGCCCTTAAAAGCCTTGGAAAAAAAATCCAAACCTTTTAAAGACTCAAGCAAAACAATCCAACTGAGTGGCTCTGCCTCTGCAGCCTTCCCAATAATTCTGACTTCTATCGGCATCAAGAAAACTTTTGAAATATTTTAACTAGTATTTCACATCGTCATTTTATTTATACATGAAACTGGTATAGGTTATTTTCATACTTCTATGCACACACAAATCTGAATGCAGTCCCCCAAGACATATTTAAATAATAAATTGCAAGCTTTTAACTGCCTTCCTAATTTTAAACTATGCTATAAAAAAATAGAATTGGATAACAGGATCTAACTATTGTGCAAATACTACTAATATTATAGTCACTTTCACTTCCATTGCTTGCAATATTAATATAAAGGTCATTTCTACTGTTTACATTGTTTCAACTTCCTTATTTCCTAGAAAAGAGAGTGGGAGTTTAAGCAGAATTAAAGATATTTTTACAGAACTAATCTGAACAGAAGAAAAGTTTAGCATTATTTATCAAAGGATTCCTATACCAACTGCCTAAAGAAAATTACACCATAGATTCACTTTTTCCTACTTGGACAACTAAAAAAACTGATGTGGCAAGACACAAAAATGTTTATTTCAAAATAGAAAACTCATCATAGAATCATTAAATTTGGAAAAGACCACCAAGACCATCGAGTCTAAGCTTTAATGTATTACATTAAGGTAAGACAAGGTTCACTGTAGTTTTCAAACCACTGAAGTCCATATAACAAATCTCACAAGTGTAAGGAACTCGGATGCAGGCAGTGCCCTCTGAACGAGCACAGCACTGCAGCGACGGAGGAAAGGCAGGAAGGAGAGCCAGGGGAGGGAGGCAGAAATAAAACCCTGCTGATGGCACCAAGAGACTGAAACTTAAATACTAAGACGTCTTGTACCACAGCATTCAAATGAAACTTTCACTTACAAATTTGGTCCTTTATTAATCCATTACAGCAATAAAACTGACAAGAATATTCAAATTCTGAAGCACTGACAGTGTAAAACATAATAAACAACAGAACTCATGGGTGTTTTCAGTAGCAGGTTAGACTAGGTAATGAGTGTCATTGAATGAAAAATACTGAAATTTCTTGTTCATTACCAGGTTAAAAGAAATTCAATTTAAACTTGGGAAAATATGACTGAATTAACTGGACTGGAAATATCCTGGTTCTGCAAAGAAAATTGTTCTAAGCAAGCCAAATCACAACTGAATCTAAAAGAAAACTGTAATGACTAGTGAGCAACTAGGGACAAAAGCATACAAATATGCTGAAATAATAACAATATTTGGAGAAAAAAAATTTATGGAAGAAAAACTGGAAAAGTGTTTGAAAACAATTAATGAAAGCCACAATTACTGAAATGCATTAAAACTATTACCCTGAAAGTTAAGATCCCAAACCCCTCTGAACAGTCCTCGCAGAAGTGTGCTAGAGCTCCTCCCATCTTTAGCTTTGCACAGAATATCTAAAATGAAGATCTTTGTCTTGAATTTACATCAGTCATATGAACTGTTGCTATCGAAATAGCAATTTCAAGCTGAAGAGGGATGTCGGTGAGAAAACCAGATTAAACATGTAAGCACTTCCATTTTCCTGGGGATAAGCTGTTTTCATCAAAAACAACAACTCTTAATCCTGAGAACTCCAGAGGGCTTGTTTGTTTGTTTGAAAAATAAAGGCTTGCCTATACCTATGTTCATTTAAATGACTCATTTCCTTGAACTGAGGGAAAAGACAAAGGCAGATATCCCTGAAACATTATTTTTGCTTAGAATTCTTTCCCTTTGGATTAATTATCTGAGTCGGCCTCACACATATTACTTGGCAACCAGTGAGGGGTTTGAGAAACACAGTTTGAGTACAAAGGGATTGTTTCATCCTTCTCAAAAAGTAGGTGAGAAGGTTGATACGCTCCTGGTTTTCTGTGTGCCACAATCAGCCCGTGACATGTTGGCTCAACAGACCTGGAATTTGTATATAATTGTGAATTTACTACAATTGGCTCATGTTTTAGTCGCCAACTTTCAACTTCACACATTCATAACTATCTAGTTTCAATATTACCTCTACCGACAGGGATTAGTCACTCACAGGAAGTGGTTTTTCACCAGAAATAACACAGAACATGGGGCACAAGCAATCCATTTGCATAACAGCACAAGTGACGTGCAAATTTCAAAGATATAAAGCACCACCATTATTTTTGTGTTCAGATTCAGCTTTGGAAATGGTATTCAAGAGAACAGTCACATTTACATTACAGGAAATGCTCAGTACAGAGCAGCAGGAAGACCCCACTCACACCTGCATTCAGTGAGCAGTAAGTGAGCAGAGGCTTCAGCGACCTCAGAAAGGTTCCTTTGCAACTTCTGGAAAGATTCATGAAATGCTTTGTGTGAGAAGAATATTTTTAAAAGCTCTGCAGGTGCCTAAATGAATACAGATGAATCCTTGACTTCTGAGTGAAATTTTCTCCAAAAAAACCCCCAAACTGAACCAAGAGCCAAGCAACGGAATAACTTTGTGTGATGCCACTGAACATTTCAATGCAACAGAAACTGATGAGGCGCTTTCCAGACTCCCCCTGGTTACACTGACTCCCACTGCTACAACAGGGGATGCTGGATTAGAATTCTAATACACAGGCAGCTATTAAAGACCTTGGGTTATTTCATGATTGCTCATGCTCAACAAATTATCCAGCACCACTTATTCCCAGCTGTACTTCATCCTGAAGTGATCTTCTCCTTTCTATTCACTGGAAAGCAGTTTTAATATTATTATTCTTCTGTACCTCACCAGCTTCAGCAATCCCAACACCATGGTTATATATTACATTATGTTACAGGAAAACACAATTATCATGGGTGGCCATGGGCAGAGAGATGAAAGCAATTTTCCAAGTAATCACCTTGGAAGACTTAAAATATCTGGAGAAAATCCTGGAACCATATTCCTTGAGGAGCCAATGCACAAAGCTGAACAGCAGAGCAATGAACTCTTAGTTGTTTGTGTTGCCTAGAAAAAGAACTGCTGAGTTCAAAAATGTGTTTTTCAGGATCAAAAGCTTTAGCTGCAGCTATAGCAAATTGTAACAAACAAGCCAAGAGATGAGGGCTTGAGCGATGGTTGTAAGCATACGAGGGACTATAACCACTCGGATATGGAAAGGGCTATTTTGAACTGCCACAGGCCAGGGAAAAGGCTAAAAAAATGTTCAAACTGAAGAGTGCCTTGTACTCAAGGCTTGCTTCCTTGATGAATAGCAGCTCATCTGCTATGCAAATTCAGCTGCAAAAGCAAAGATACTTTTTTTAAAACCACAAAAGGTGACGATCCTGAGATCTGTTGTATCTGGAACATTCTGCTGGTACTGAACGACAGATCTGTGCAATCGGCCAAGTAATATCTGTAATGAAACTTGCACTATCTCAAATTTGCTTCTCAACTCTTCCTGTACTTTTTTTTACTTTGTGAGTTTTACACAAGCACACCCCAAGAGATTCTTGTTGAATGCCCATTGCTTTACTGGCTACAGCAAAGTTAACTGATAGCAACTGTATGCATGGGGTAAAAAGCAAAATATAAGTGTATTTATACAAGTTATCTATGCCACTTGCAAACAGCAGTGAACCTCCAGCACAACACTGGTTAAAGCCCTCACATCAATGAACTGTCTGTTGAGACAGAGCAGATGCCCTATCTTGGGTGCTGGTGCTAAAAGTATTGACAAGAGACTGAGACACAAGAGATACCTGTACAACGTATGACAAACAAGTTAGAAACAGAACAGTAATTCACTGCAAACATTTCTGAGTTTTAGTCCAGCATGAAAGTGTTAAGATTTCTGGACTAGCATATCCTGCAGTTATCCACACCCTGTAATTCCCCCAGACGGGGAAAACTGGATATTTTAATCTGCTTACAAGATAACTAGAATACTGTCTCTAAACATTTGTCCTGCCCCAGCTGCCCTCAGTTCACAAGTTCATTTACAGTTGTCATATGGGGAAAAGGTTAAAATTAACCAAAGGAACACCATAATTCACAACCCTCCCAGATCCTGTCCTGCTCTTACTCTACAGATATTATTGCTTTACTTCATTTCAAAAAAACAGACTGAAAGGAAGACTGTACCATGAAGAAAGGGAGTGAATCAAACCAGGATGCAGGCAGAGCTTTTCTGGAGGACAGTGGTGGGAGGACAAAGGGTGAACAGACTTCTTTTGCTTTTCAACTCTGTAGCTAAGCACCCCTGGTCACAGTGGCAGCCAAAGGTATCACTTCTCCTTGGCAAGAACACAGATTTGGTAATTTCCCCTTTTCTCAAGTGCATAACTTAAGCTTTACATTTACAATTTGTGCAATTGGAAAAGCCCCTGTGAAATGTTTGTCAAGCACTGTACAAACACACAGCATATGCAACGTTAAAATGCAGGGGTACAGCAAGAAAAGCTTCAAACAAAGCTTTCTGCACTAAAATCACCTCTGCCTGAGGGGTGGAGCTCCTCCCATCACTGCTAGCCCAGATTCTGTTCCCCAGCTCCTTTCCTTGTGTGCAGCCACAGAACAGTCTTTGTCAATGGTTTGAGAATGTGTTCAAAGGAACTGATCTGTGCTCGGTTTTTATCACAAGAAGCTGGAAAATCTGCCCCCAAACACAGTTATTGGTCATCTTGTGAGTAAACCTTAGTAATTTTTGTGAAATAAAATCAGAGAAACCATAATACCTTGTATTTCCAATGCACAGGCTTGCTATATGGTGTCCTATAAGCATTATTTTGAAACTATTATGGCCAGAGCTGACATTTGATTGCAATGTTTTTTACTGCCTCATGACTTCATACACTGGCATCAACCAAAACAAAAGATGTCAAAGAAAAGACATCTACTGCTGGATTGAAAAGTTAAAATTCAGATTTTAACAAAACCCCCACACCCTTGGAAACATCTTCCCACATTTTAAAACAAGGCATGGAGGTAATTTCAGATTCAAAAGAAGATACATACAAACTTTAAACCTACAAAGTTCATAAGCAGTGTATGAACAGTACCTCAATCTCAGTATTACACCTCAGGAGTTACTTACCTGCAGCTTCCCATGCTTCAGGTATTTAACACAATAAAACATCATTGAAAAAAACACACTGCACTCGTCAGTATCCTCAAATGGCTGCTCCCACCTACAGTCAACATCATTAACCTATTTTTCTCAGTACGGTATTCTGAAGTCAGCATTTCCAAAATTTGCAGTAATAGCATTCTTCTCACACCAGTCACAGGGGCTCTGACAAACTGCGTTCTCGACTGCCTAGATCTTTTCCTTGGCTGCAGGATGTGGAAGTTTCATGTGCAGCATCATAATCAAACACTCAGAATAAAAATGCAAAAGGTTTGGTACTATTATGTGCCATTTATCACCCCACTCTCCAGTTCTCTCTGCTTCCAGATTTCCCCGGGAGATCCATTCCACCACATACTTTTCACTGAAGAACTCTCATTCCAGAATTCTATTTTAATTAAAATATTCCTTTTATTTACAATTAAGAAGGAGCACTCAAATTAGAACAAAACATTTATTATTCCCCCTTTTTCAAGAGATTTCCACTCAGTGTAACTGGGTAACTACAAAATATCTGAAGTTTCCCTCCCTGAGTACAGATGTAAACAGTTGAAAAAGTATTTTGTAGGGATGACCACTACGCAGTATGAAATCACAATTACTATACAAGTCAGCAGAAAGAGCCAAAAAGTCACCTGAATCCAAAATTCTTTATTTCCTAAATTAAGCCTTTATACTTATCCAACAGATTCCAAAATTTTAAAAAACCCCAACAACCTAATAATCCCCCAAGCACTGCAACAAATTAAAGCCTTCTGGTTTGTACCCAAAGAACAAACAGACAACACACATTAAACTTTTAGTTGTCTTCATTTCAGCATGTTGTAAAAGCCTGGCTCTTTGACAACAGTAATACAACCTTTGGAGAGGGCTGATTTACTCCAAAAAGAAATCATGTAGGGGGACCAAGCAACAGAATCACAATATTAACATCACATAACAAAGTCACCTGGGACACAAAAGCATTTTAGTCACACATCACGGATTCATATACTGAGGACAAACAATAGAAGAATATATACTGTATTTTCATCACAGCAACAAAGCTTTCTACTTGTGTGCTTCTTGAGAAACACAGATGTTTAAAGAAGTGCCTATGAAGTTTTTAGTGCCAGCATGACTGCAAGAGAATTTGTGTATTACTGCTACAATATCATACACCGAAGAGATTGTGCAAACTGCTACTGGTATCCTGAAAAAAAATCATTCATACTACCCTGCTGTAGAATATAAAAGCTGATGACGTTACATGCCTCTATCAAAAACTAACTGTAGTGGCAATAAATCATGCATTGAGTTAAAATACAGGAAGGATTCTGGCTGTATCACACAAGAGGAATTTTTCCATTTGGCCTTGTGCCTCTACTTTCAGCTTCCTTTGGCATTATATCTAAATTCCCCATTATTCTTCTCTCTTTAGTAGAGAAGATTAAATTAAGCCCTTCTCAAAGCACTAAGATGACAGCATTCAACTTTTATTTTTTCATTTTAAATGCAATCCATACACTAGATAGACGATCTCCAAGCTTCTATCACTGCATTAGGAGATCTGGTTTATCATACGACTGTTCCCTGAAATGGCCAGAGCACTGCTGTGTTTTTGGTAGTGCAGAAATGCAGTCCTCTAAATAAAGGTCAACTGATGAGGCCTCATAGTCTGGGGCCTTTCTATTCAAGGATGAACACAGGATAAGGGCTCTACAAAGACAACAAATTTGAGGATCTTCCTGTTACGCTACGACTTTTATAAAATCTTCACCCATTACTGCAAAAAAATAACCCCCTGACTAAATGAGCAGACTCAAAGGTGTTCTGAAACAGGTTCTGAAACAGGTTCTGAAAGTTTTCAAACAGCTGTCCCCTCCCACTCTCTCTACACACACACACACAGATTCATCTGGAAGAAGCTCCCCCTGTGAATAACCACCTGGGAGGACAGACTCTGCCAGTCAGCACACACCGGTGAGGTTCACTGCAACCATCATTTCTGCTGCTCACATGCTAGCAACTATCAGTCATCCATAATGATCCTGTGGATTTCACAGTTTATCTGAAGGAAATCTGCCATAAGCAGCAAGACCTCCTCAGCTTTCCTTCAGCCCTCACATCTGTCCTGGCATTTCAAATAGCTGATTCACCTCTGAAAAGCCTAATGTCAGTGATAAAATAAACAAGATTTATTTTTTTTTCTACAGCAATGTGTTGCAAAGTAAAATCCCCTCACTGGAAAACTGAACACTTAAGTGGCAGGAAACAAAAAATGAGTAAACCACTAAGAGCAGACAATGTTTTGGAACAGAGTTAGGCTTTCAATGCCAAGATTTCAATGAGAGACAAAAAAACCCCAACACGAAGTGTAACAAGATTCCGCTGTTATGACACCCTGGAACTTTCTGTACGTGCTTAGGAGGGCTTTACCAGTCACAAACAGATTCAATTTCATAGAGACTCATCCCATAACTTCCTTGTCTTAATCGGGTTGTGCTCCACTTTTACAAGAAAAACACCAAAACAAAATAGCAGCATCACCTTTCGAGAAGGGGCAGCAGAGTAATTTTACGTGTAGCTCAACAGGCTGTTAGTAAGTACACAGACCAGAGCCCTCACACTTCTCTATTTATTCCTGTGCTTCTAAAAAGACATTTTGAAAATATAAGACAAAACAACTAGTCAGGAGTTAATGCCAGACTAGATATTTCAACCTTATTTTGCAGCTTCTACATTAGCACATTCTTGGGGGAATGAATATGTGCCTATTCTGAAGGAAGAGCAAAAATCCTTATCTCCTCAAACAGACATTTTTGTCACTGACTAGTGCCTAGTTTGAAGAAACACATCTGAAGGCACTACCATGATGAAAGCTGTTCTAAAAAAAACCCCCAACTTATTATTGCCATCAGATCTCAATCAGCTGGGATCAGATATTTCCAGGTAGCACATTTTCCATTTGAGACGATGGAGGTGCCTCAGATTTAGCGATTTCATTAGCTCAGGGCAGCTTCTCAGAACCACAGCTCGTTCCCTTCCCAGGCCAGCGGGACTTCAGCCACAGCACTGCCACCCAGCATGGAGCAGCTATTTATAACTGCAAGCATCTCATGTATGCCTCAGCATTGTTTCAAGAACAAGCAGGCAATTCTGCACAGAGTCATCAGAGCTTATTAGCTCCAGCCACCCGGGACCCAACCCACTCCACCGGCCCATTCTGAGCAGGCTGATGCATCTATTCCCTAATGGTCGGCATTCCACAAGGCTTAGTAGATTGTGTGCATTATCGTGTGAATACACAGATCCAATTTTAATCTGGCATGGGGCCCAACCAACCTGCTAGGGAGAGAAGAACAGAGATTCAAGAGACCTGCTCTAACCCTTCCCGCTGCATCCAGTGTTTCCCACTTGACTGACGTATCTCCTTGCTCATTCCCTTCCCCCAGTGCATGTCAGATAAGTGACATTTAATTACACAGAATAAAAAACCCCTTCCCCTCCTGTCATTAGGCAAACACAGCATAAGAGTACAGATACTGGTACATCATCCAAAAAAAAAACCCAAAAAACCAAACAAACCAGAAAGAAAACCAAAGAAAATTGCAAAAGATTCTTTCACAGTAGGGAAACCTTATCCTTACGAGGTGACCTAGATTCTCAAACAAAGGGATTCCCTTTCTGTACTGTATGTAGGCCTTATTAAATTAAGGAAGAATTTTTATTCTATTTTAGTGCTTTGCCTTGTTTATCCAGGAATGCAACAGAAGGGCTTTTTACATTTGGCAAAATAAGTAACACTAAGGCAAAGAGTAACACGGAGATCCAAAGGTGTGAGGGCAAGAGAAATAAAAAAAAAACAAACCAGAAGAAAAAATCTGGGTCAGACTGGGTCTCACCAACAGTTCAATCTTTTCATCTGCAATGTAAACCATAATACTTGCACATTAATAAAGCACAAGCATGCATTAACCAAAACTTACAGAAAGAGCATTTGTAGATGTCCAAACGCTTCATCACACAAATCCTCAAGAGAAGATGACTTAAAAGAATCTATAATACGCAACCCATCATCCAAGGTCATGAGATTCTGTGAGGTTTTCAAGAGGATGACAGGTTTCTGAATGTTTTTAAGAAGTGGTTGTTGGGGGTTTTTTTGCAGATGCAGATGCTCCCTATAAATTTACTTTAGTGAAACAGATCAGTGATAGAAACCTTTGCAGATGTTGATTATGAATTACAAGATCACATACCTAACAGAAAAATATAATGTTGAATTTTAGGCCAAATTTTATGGATTCAGCATTATTATATTAAATATATCCAGTATTTTTTCTGTTATACACCCACCTCCCTATAGGAGGCATTAATGGTTCTTAATATTATGTCTTGAGGTGGACAAGGTGCAAGATAGTTGTCTCTGATTTCTTCTTCTGTGAGAAGCCACTAAATTACAGAAAATAAACCACCTAGAATTTAAGTTTGAAATATAGCTTAAGATAGCAGAAAATAATAAAAATTCTCTAGTTCTCAATCAATATTCTCTGTCATTTAACATAATACAAACCAGACTCTGAGGATTTCCTCTAAATCATGTATTTGAGGACCAGGAGTCCTGGTTACTGACTCTACATTAGTAATTTATGTGAAAAAAAAATCCTCAGGCTCATGAAATTAATCTCGAGTTTTACACAGATTATAGAAGGAATTATGGATACAGTTATTCAGACAAAATCCATTATTTCCACAGCAGAGCTTTCTTTTCCTTGGAAGGCACTAAAGGGATGCTATCATTTAAGCTTTATGTGAATTTTTAAAACGGAAATTCTGTAGGACAGACTGGCAACTAAAGGTGTGCAAAGCCATTTACTGGATGGCAACTGGATCTCTTTGTTGATCAGAAGCATATATAAATCAACACCACATTTCCAAATGATTTTTGCCACAAAATAGAATTAACCAAAGACCAGTTCAATGATATTAAGCACTCTACAGGATATAACTCAGTCCATTAAAATCAGCTTTTCATTAATATACCCTGACTGGGAAATCCGTCAAATTGAGGAAAACAAGAATGTGGAACAACATTAGGTAAAACCAGGGCCACGTCTCCAGCTGGCCAGGCTGAAGCAGTTCTGTCAGACTGGGTGGTGTGCACAGTGTTTGGAGCAATTTCAGTTCCTCCAACATGTCGAAAAAGGGCAGTAGGGAATTGCTCTTAAAATGGGATTTATTCTCCATTTTATGATCCAGGTTTTCTGTTGGCTATGAACAAATATTGCTTAAATTTATTACAGGGATAGGACCCCTTGAATCACCGGAGAAATGACTTTTTTTTTCCACAGATTCTGTTGGTTTTCCTAGTTTAAGCACTTGTGCTTGAAGAAAAGGATTCAGGCATTTAAGGCACTTGCTAAATCTTTCTTATTTGTGCTGTAAACCCTTCATGTTCCCCAGAATTAGCTGTAAATGAGGATACCTACAGGATGGAGCTGTAGGAATTAATGTACTAAAGCTACTGAGGAAATGTGACAGATGGAAGGAGTCAGTACAGGTCTCAACCCCAAGTCACAGGAAATTCTGACAGCTCTGAAAGTTCAGCTCTTCAATTTCACATTAACATTCACTAAACAACTGCATCACCAACTTCAATACCAAGAATTTTTGAGGCTGACAAAATGCCTCTATATTCATGCACAAATCATATACATGGGGAAAAAAATTTTGTGAGCAGATGAACAGTTGGAGTTGCTAATCTTTTAATTGATCTCACACAAAAAAAAAAAAATTCTACGTATGTAGCTCATCCAGCATGGAAGAAGGCTGGGCAGGATGTCTGCATCCTAGTGATGAACCTGATGGGCCAAGTCTCTTTAAATCATTGGGAGAGAAGTGCTGGATGCCTCAAGAGCCTGGAGACAGCCTGAGGGAAAAGGGTCTCTCTGGCTGTTGCAGGAAGGAATCTGGCAGAGACAAAGGCTGGACAGGTGGCAGCAGCTGGAACAACACATTTTCCTTCCTAGGCATAAGAGCTGGTAGCCTACCACCTCCAACAGGATGCCATCTTCCTGCTTGGGATGTGATATCTAGTACCAGTTCTTCCCCCAGAGTCTCACTTTCGGTAAGGATTTGAGGTTTTATTTCTAATTCTCATGTTGGGGATGTGAGGGTGGGTGTTAGGGGTAACTTGATCATATAGTGCAGGCAGGTGGATGCAACAAGCCATAAGGTAAGGGGAAAACACAAGCCCATTTCCCACTGTAGTCATTTAAACTGCCTAGGAATGTTTGGTACTTCTGCTGTTTGCCCTCCTCTCCCCTGCTGTGCTGAATTAGAGCTTCATAAAGTCCCTGCTCTTCTCAGAATGCAAAAGCAACACTTGTGACAGGCAGAAAATATTACTGCTGGCACTGGCTTGTCAGTTCATCAGGGGAGAACCGCACAACCAAAAATCCTGCACAATACCAATGAAATTATGTTGTCCATCCCTTGGAAATATAAAATCTGCATTTAGCACTTGAGAGCAGTAGTAATTGCATGCCAAAGCCTGGGGGAAGACATGAAAAATCAGAATACAGAAGAAAAAGAAGATATGATAAAGGAAACAACACAGTATTGAAGAAAGAAACATGTCTGGACAGTAAACCAATATACAAAATTTGAGTAACACACAAAACCAGAAATGAATCAAAGCAGACCAAAATAATTTTGTATTTTGGCTTTTTGAGTGAATTGTGGAAGACTCCAAATCTGTGTTCCTCTAAGGAAGTTGTGACAGGAGAATGGATGAATTCTAGCCCGATATCTAGAACATCAGTTTACTTAATTAAAAAAAATGCAAGCTTTAGAATTATAGAACATCTCCTTGAAATGCTTCCTAAACAGCACCCTCCTGCCTCGAAAATATCACCTGGACGTTTTCTTCTCTCTCAACTTTGTGAAGCTTGGGATGTGCTTATATTCCTTATTGAATGATACATAACAATAATCAACTACTTATTAGCATAAAACTCCATGCATGTTTCACAATAACTGGGAACCTTTTCTAGTTCTATAGATTGATCTATACTGCTGCATTTAGGTTCTGAATTTATGACACTCAGTGAATGAAAATCACTACGTTTATGGCTTGAGTGTTATTCAAACAGAGTGCAAAATCTTGACCATTTATAAAGAAATGCACCAAGTGTAAAGCTGGGTTTCACCACCAGCTAAGCAATGGTGAAAAATCTACTAAGGAAAATAAGGCAGGCAATACTGACACTTGTGGTCATTTCTAGATTGCTATTTTTCATTCACTTACAAACATGCTTGGGATAGCTAAGAAACACGTTGGGATCACAAAGCAGACAAGCAAATTACAAGTATTTGACAACTCTGTCTCCACTCTAGCTGAACTTACAGGAGAAGTTTTCTTTTTGAAGGAAAGAGAAGAATGGCCACTGGCCAATAACAAGGAAAATTAAAACTAAGTATTTACGACACTCTGTATTAACACATTTCCAGAAGGTAAAAATAGAGCTTAAAAGCAAGAATAACCAACCTTGAAAATGTTGCCATTAATCATTCTGAACTGTCACTTGAAAGGTTTTCAACACATTACAGTTGATATAATACTACATTTTACTATGATAAAGTGGGATAAACGTTGCCAAGTATTCATGGAGTATCCAGAAAGCACAATCCATATGGGAACAATGATGGGTCAGCTACAACCTAAGTATTTAATTTAACTCTCATGGAACTTGTGGCCACCAGGCAGAAATTACCAACTAGGACTACTGCAGTTACCCCAAACTGGTTCGAGAAACTTCTGCAAATGTTGTCCACACAGAACTTTACTTAATGGCTCAACCTGAGTTCATTACAAAACCAGTTAGACACGACTCTGCTGACACCTCTAAAAACGACACATAAAAGTTTTTAAAGTTTTTTGAAGAAACTATTCCAAACCTACACATTTGTTTTGCTGAAGTACATTTTGCTCAGTTCCCAGGTGTCACAGGTTACTGTGAGTAGCCCTCTTCTCTCACTCCTTGCCTGGCTGTAGCTTTGCAGGGCTCACTGAACACTCCAGTCTCCGGTCACGGTAACTCCGCCGTGTTCCTCATACAGGCTGAACATCTTCAGTTACTCCTTGTAGTCTTAATAGGTGGCAGCATTTCAAACACCAACAGTGCAGCTTCTAATTTAGGGTGTAACCATAGTAACATTACAGAACACGCTACTCCCTGGATCGAGAACAAGCAGTCCACTGACCCTTCGCGGTGAGATTGAGCTGAAACAAAGCTCATTCCAACCTCCAGCCCAGCACGATTACCAAAACCTGCAGCTCCTTTTTCCAGTGCAAAACAAGATCTGCCCTCCTGAAATACCCAGGATCGTATAAATGCAGCAAAGAGCAAAGTGCTATGAAAGAAAAGGAAATTCTTCCTGAAACTTTGACTCTAAACGTGAGTCACTCCCAGGCAGAAAGCAGCACAAAAATCAAAGTTTTTTCTTACTTTTCTGTAAGATGAGCAAAGACCTGCTCATCCTTTATTTGGAAAAAAAAAAAACAAAACCAAAAGAAATTGGTCATTAATATTTAAGAATTCAATATTCGATTTACTCACAAGGCAAGATGACAAGTTTTACACATATCAACAGACAATAGCTCTGCCTGAACTTTACAGGCTACACACAAGGGATATGGTCATTTAATTAAAAGCTAAAACTGATATCTGTTCCCTTCTAAATTTACTTTAAAGAAGATTCTATTTAGAAAAAAACAGCCCTTGGGATTTCTGTACCTTTAATATTTACTAATGAGCATTTACAGAAAAATAAAAACAGCTCTGCCCACTCCAACAGATGAACACACCACCTACAGCTCACAAGCTCTAGAGGTACACCAGGTATACTGAAGCAATAGTAAATAACTTAAGTTTGAACAGCATGGATTTTAATAACCATTCTGTTAAGATGTAGACTCAGTTGCCCAATACAATGTTATGTGTCTTATCTGAAAATTCAAAACTCAGGGACAGATTTGCATCCTTGTTTTTGACAAAAACATTACTTGCTTCTATGTAAGCCGCCATGGGTAAATTGTCTACACGAATAATCCACTCGGTTTCCTCCTCATAGCCCAGAATGCAGCAAACTCCTGGCCTCGCTGTCACACATTTGTGTGCATACAGCAAGAGACTGCACAAAAGTCTGGATGTTATATGGGGCAGGGATAAGAAGGCTTTGTGTGTTTAAGTGGAAAATTGAGTAGTCTGGGCACATATGGAATCTTTCAATGCACTGATTCTCCATTATTCATGAAAGTCCCAGGTCAGTAAGTGGTGCTGGACACAGGCCCTCTTCTTGTGCTCCACCCCCACACTGAACCCCTCTCCATGTTTTAAACACAAATTATTTTAGAGAGGAGGAGATACAAAGTCTTTACTGATATGCACTTTATATTTATAATTACTATTTAGGAAATATACTCATGATCCTAAAACGTCCTCAGATAGGATCAAAGGATTTGTGGAAATTGTCATTAGGTTAGGAAATGCATGCATTACAAACAAGACTAAATTAATAGAGAAAGTTAGTGTACATAGATGATTTAGTTAGGAGGATGTAAATCTGATTACGTTTCTAGTAAATTATCATAATATGCATCTAGAATAATAAAACACACCGACTGCCTGGGGAAGCCTTATTTCCCAGTAAGGGACATGCCTACCCCCAGTCCTACAAATCAGACACACCACACAATAGCGCAATTCCAGTTTCTTTGCCCTTTGGCTAAGAAAAGGACTAAAGAGCTAGTCATCAGCTTTTCAAAACAGTGGGCAAACAGTGACTAATAAATACCTGGTAAATATGCTGCTAGTTCTCTCTTTTCCAAGCTGTCTATTGTGGTATTTTATTTATTACATATAGTAAATATAATGAGATGCTTCAGCATAGAAGGGTCAGTCATTGGAAGGACAGAAATGAAAGGAACACAAGTTTCCTTAGGACCAAAAAGACAAATTCTGTGATATAGGTGTGTCTGCAACAGACAAAAGACATTTTAGATTCATCAATAATTGAAATGAAGTGCCCCTGACTCTGCAATGCCAGACTTCAGGCTTTGCCATAGCAGAAAGCCATTAACAGCAGAGAGGCAGCTTAACAGCATGTGCTTATACATCAGTATTCTTCAGCTTAATTGAATAACCTAAGATAACAAAAAGCAGCTTTTTTAGAGTAAGCACGTGTAAAGCAAATATGAGCAAAGAAACACATTTTTATTTTTTCTTTGGCATGAAGGCACAAACCATTTACACTCCAAGAGAGCCAAATGGGTTAAATCAAGCTTCAGCATTTAAATGCTTGTAATTCCCTTGCACTGCAGAACAGCTTCTGGAATATGGGAATAGAATGTCTAGCATTAAAAATCCCCTAGAGAATCATAAGTTACAGTGCCAAGGAAAAGTGAAAACAATCTGTAAAACCCCTCAATTTTTCACTTAATGATCATGCAATTTTTATACTATTCACCTAGCACTGTGCATGAACTGAGTATGTATCATTTATCAAATAAGAGCAAGAGCCTGTAAAGCTTCCTGTCTGCCTTTGGATTTAGTCAAAATGAATGCAAACAATCACGTGGGATTCAGCCAAGCAGTGACGTTAAATTCTGCTCTGTCAGAAGAGAGCATCTGTCAAAGCCCACATTTAAACTGCTGCCTGCCTGTGCAGCAGCTGAAGAACTACGGAATGGATTTTATACACCAGAATTCTGGGTTAAAACAGCTCCAAACCATTTCTATTACTGCCTAGCAACAATGAAGGAAGGAACAGAGGGAAATCCTATTACTGAAGACAACTGAGCCACTACGCGCTAGCACTCCCTGCTACCACTGGCATTAGAAATATGGATACTGAGGAGAGAGGAACACAGCACTGCATTGTCCGACCCGGGGAACACCAGATGTGAGAGCTCCAATGCAGCGGCTGTGAGCGCCAGACAGCCCCGCTCCGGGCAGGAACGACAGCTACTGTCCTTTTGTCTGCAGGATGAACAAAAAGCCCCGAGACAAGGACGACACTTATAAGCGAGGAAGGTAACACGGCAACGGGCAGACAGATGGACAGAGTGGATCCCGAGGAGAGCGATCGCAGGAAGCAGGGCTGGTGGGGGATGTGCGCATGTTCGATAGCATCTTTTTGGCTGAAGTGATGGCGTGCCCAAACTATTTTCTGTGGGCATAATCCTCGCACCATAAATGGCCTGACCAAGGAAGGTATGTCAAACCCTTGTGTGCGATATTCATTCGGTTGTCTGTTACCTTTTCAGCCATTACAGATAATGATCATTCCTAATTTGCAGAGCCCTGAGATAACACTGTCTGGGAGCAGGGAGAAAGAATTCTAGCAGGTTTTCCTCTCCCTCAGCACAATGTCACTACCTTACACTGACTAAATGCACTGCTTACAGCCTGCCAGGGTTGGTGTGGCTGGAGAGGAAGGATTAAAGGGATAATGTAGTTCCTGTAATGATTGCTTTTAACTGAGAAATTAAAAACTCAAACCCCTCCAATACAGAAAAACCAGTTAGAAATCCCCTCAAACTAGGTCAGAATTAATCCTTATCTGAAGTAATCTTAAAGCATGGTAAAATGACCATAATGTGACACACTGAGAGCACTGAACCATCAAAACAGACCACGCAGTCAAAAGACATTATCTTAGAAGTCCCTTCAGACCTTTTTACACTTGCTTTTCTCCCCCCAAAACACAAGCAAAATGTCATCAGGGCACAATCAGCCAAGCATAAACTGGGAGCATGCAAAGGACTGGGCATGATTTAGACCATCAGCAGTGCAATCAGGCACCACAATTTACAAGTAACATCAGGCTGCCCTGACATCCCAAAAGGAAACCTTCAAACACTACATACTCAAAATGGTAAGCACGTAACTTATCCCCTGCCATCACTGCAATTTCTGTTTAATATGAAAACACTGACTGTTTAACTTGGATTGTAAAATGAAATTCCATCTAATTGCCATTCATTTCTGTTTATTGTTGAAATTTAAATACTTCGTCACTAGTGGCAAAAAACAAGATGAATATTTGCAATACAAATTTAAGACCTAAATCTATAGCAATTCAATACACCACAGAAAGTGCTTATCTGCAGAATCTACCAATAAGCTATAATAGATCATTAAAGGTCGATATGAATGTGCTTTCTTTGCCCGAGGCAATGCTAACATGAAATAAAACAACTGCAGCTGGAAAGAGTTCCCAAATCTAAGGATGCAGCATAAAACAGATATCAGTTTCAAATCAGTTTTAAGACATTTAGAATATAAAGTCACTTTACAGAACTTTTAAAACAACAACAAAAAAACCCCATACCCTCAGGCAACATTCCAGGAGCAGAACACTTGGCTAGTGTAAGATTTTCATACCAGAAATTTAAAAACCTGCATCAAACCTTATTCCAAATACTGTTTTGTGCAAAAGATTAATGGGGTTTGTAAGGGAACTCAGGCACATTATGTGAGGCCCAATATGCAACTGCTGTTCATGAGAATACCGACTCAGGCTGCCTTTTGAACTCTTCCCTCTAATTTAAGAGTTTGCCCACACAGCTAATCAAAATATGAAAATCCAAGACGTGTGAATAGGAAGTCGAATGCTTCAATTTGCAAAGCTGTAATTATAGAGCAGAACTGCGAGTACCAGGAACCAAAACACCAGCAGAGCACAGACCACAAATAAAAATTCAAGAGGCATTCACAGTTTATATATTTGGCATTTGATAATGCATCAGTGACTGCACTGTCAAGTGCCAAAAACGAAGCAGCATTATCATAAATAATATCTTCAAAATGCAGCTACATGCAACAGCACACTCTCAGAGGACATGGTGAGTGCTATACAGACCTTCTGCTGCACTTAGATTTTCTTATCTACTGTCAGTAGTTGGTGCCTGTTCATAACCTTTCTGTGAAATGGAATTTTAAATATTTGGGCAAAAAAAGTAATGTCCTATCCCTAGTTAAGTGAAAACAATATTTTTGTTATACTATTTGATGGTGGGTTTAATATCTATGGACAGGTTTTTACATTATTTTTAAACAATGCACCCTAGCATGTAGTATTTTTTTTAAAGGTGCAATTGTTGTTGCTGTATTTTCAATGCTTAATACCCCATTGTATATTGTGAAATGTTTGACACACAAATTGAAAAGAAAATGAGCCCAAGTTATTTCAGTTTTTTTCAATCAATAGCTTTATGAAGCTGAAAAATAGATGTGGGTCCTTCCCCTATTCATACAATGCCTTTTTAAAGGGCAAACAGACAGATTTTTTAAGACACTCCTACCTTGAAAAATCAAGGAAATATATGAAAAAGCAAGAAGATATGACTCTTTTAAAATTACTTCTAGTTCTAGTTCCGTCCCTCACTGTAAAACTTATTCTCATGTGCACTAAGTGAGCATGCAGCCTAATAAAAAAAGGCTTCGGCCATTACAACTGCCTTTCCTGGGACACTTCCTCAGTGCATCAGGGAAAGATAGCACCTGAAAACAGTTTCTAGTTTACACAAATATTTATGTAACTTAAGGTCCTCTCTTTCGCCTATTGCCATATCAAAGTAGGTACACAACAAAACACTACCTCAAAGATTAAACAGAGATTAGTAGTGCAGTGTATATTTGCTGAAGTATTTCCATCCAATGACTGTAGTTTTATAAGTGGAACAATTCAGTGTGACAAAATTAATCTGAGTTCTAGCTGCTACTCCACATTCATGAAATTCCGGCTTTGATTTTCTTCCTAAACTGTGTACACATGGAATGGAACGATAATTAATCAAAGATTCCCCACTGCTGCCCGCCAATCTGGTATCAAACAATTAACTTCCCTGAGATCTGGGGTATCCTTTGAAGTGACATTTGTGTTTGCTTATGCAGAGATATTCCCAAATAGCTGAGTGTTCATTTACAACTCACCGCACACTGCAGGCAAACTAAAAATTGTGAGTTTTAAGGGGAGGCTCCTGTTTTTTCAGCAGGCAAAAGCAGGTGCAAGCGGTCAGATGAACACAAGCCTTTCACATTTGGGGCTTATCTTCTTTTACATAAGGACAACACTCGAGTTCAAGCAGCACAAGCGTGGGGTGTCAGGTGATTTCCCGAACTACACACTTTAGGCACAGGCGTTTATTATTTTTCACATAGGCAGCTGAGCCTCCGGGAAGTGGCATCAGCCCCGCACAGTTAGATAAGAAAACCAGAGACACTTTCCGCAAGCCTCGGAAACCAAACTCATGGAGGTGATAACGTTAACGGCACTGGCCCGGACGGGAGGCGCGAGCGGGTTCGGGTGTTCCCGGGGCAGCGCTCGGGTGTTCCCGGGCAGCGCTCGGGTGTTCCCGGGGCAGCGCTCGGGTCTTCCCGGGCAGCGCTCGGGTCTTCCCGGGGCAGCGCTCGGGTCTTCCCGAGCCAGGTTCGGGACTCCGCGAGCCAGGTTCGGGTGCTCCCGAGGATCGCGGTGCGCGCGCCCTGCCCGCGTCACAATCCCCGCGCAGCGGCGCCCCCTGGCGGGGGTCGGTGAGGCGGAGCGCGGCCGTGAGGCAGCGGCCGTGAGGCGACTGCCGCTCAGTCCGGAGCGTGTTCGTACAGACAGCGACCGTCAGTGAAAAAAACATCAGTTATACGCCTCTCCCCACCCTTTGGGAATACAAATATTCCCTCACGTGAACAGGGCAGAGTGGATGTTGTATCACACACATACCATTTAATAATATATCATTCGATTGACATCTCCTCTTAAATTACTTCCTTACACTGTTAAACCCTGTAATTTCCCATGTAATGTACCAGTTAGTTTTTAAATGTACAAATTAATCCAAATATTGGTTTAAGAAGATAGTGAAGCAATTAATAAATTACATATTTCTATTAGAAACAGCATTTTCTATGGACTCTTGTTCAACTGTCATCCTTTTTCCTATACAAAACCCTGGGGCCCAGGAATAAATTAGAGCAAATTGAAAATCGCAAACGAATTGCTACTGTGCAGTGAAAGGTTCATTTACGAGATGATGTGATCAGCTTTTAATATGCAGCATCATGAAGCTGCCATATTGACTCTGCTCCTGAATATGAACAAAAATTTAAGAGAAAATGAAGCAGAGACTGCTTTGGCACTTTTCCCTACAGCTACAGCTGCAGGTCACAATACTTGAAATTTCCAATTGATATGAGAAGTACAGGAATTATATACACTTTTACAGAGGCAGAAAAAACCCCAAACCAGAATCATGATCATCAGATAGCTTGCCAGAAACTTAGTTCTGTGTAGTTTTATTTCCAGTTAACATAATCACTAACCAAGATCTCTTCCTACTAAAAATCAAGAGCTTAATTTTAATTCAGCTGCCTCTGAGCATGGCACCACAGCCAAGTGTTCCATTCGGTATTTTCCTCCAGTGTGGAGTAGAAGGTTAAAGGTGCCTGAAAGGTGACCGAAAATGTTATCCTGCATTCCCATCTGAGGGCTGTGCAGTGAGGTTACTGGACCCTGAAAATTAATTTTGACAGGTGCATCTTCTCATTGACTTTCTGCGCACAGTGGGGGCCGATGGAGACGCGCCAGGCAGTGTTCTGTGACTAACACAGCCCTGCCATCATCAACCCTGCGCCGTCTGTCCCACCACCAGACATGGCCATTTCGCAAAAAGGGCTTTAAACTGTGAGCCATACTAGCCTCTGCACGTCAAATCAATTTTAATTAATGCCAATAAACCTTCCATCTGCTAGAAAGGCTTTTCCATTCAGTCCTTCTCAAACAGTGTACAAGGATTCCACAGCCAGTGTGTATGAAGCTGTTTACGTGTACTTCACACGTTCTCCCGCTAACATGATCCATTTCTTTTCCCTTCTTATCTTTGGCATTCAGGATGTTTGTCGAAACCTTTACAATGAAAAAAAGCATTTTTAAAAGCTAACAAATCAAGTTAAATCTTAAAACAAGGTTAGCTTTTAGCATAAATCAAACGTTGTTTCTATTGACATGGACTGTTTTTTAAAAAAATTAACTCAATTTTAAGTTTATGTCTAGTTTCTATTTGTTTTATGAGTGTGTAATATGAAAGATTTCTGATTTTTTTTTTCTTACTCTTTTCAGAGTGAGCCATTTGCAGACAATTACTCAACACAAACATGAAGAAAATGAATACCAAAGAATAGCAGTGGATTCAAAACGGCTTGGAAAAGCCTTTTGCTTGACCATCGTCTCATAGCCCATCACTGGATCCTTACAACATGCTTCAGTGGAGAAGACGACACTGCTGCTTGGCAAAGATGACCTGGAATACCAAAAGGTCTCTGTTTCGCACCCATCTCATTGGCCTGGTCTCTCTTGTATTTCTTTTTGCTATGTTTCTGTTCTTTAATCATCACGACTGGCTGCCAGGCAGGGTTGGATTCAAAGAAAATCCCATGGCTTACACTATACGAGGATTTAGATCTACAAAAAGTGAGACAAACCACAGCTCTCTAAGGAATGTGTGGAAAGATGCCGTACCTCAGACACTCAGGCCTCAAACAGTCACCAACTCTAACAACACGGACCTGTCTCCACAGGGAGTAACCGGTTTGGAAAATACCCTCAGTGCCAATGGAAGTATTTACAATGAGAAAGGCACTGGGCATCCAACTTCGTATCATTTCAAATACGTCATCAACGAACCTGAGAAGTGCCAGGAGAAGACCCCTTTTCTAATACTGCTCATAGCTGCAGAGCCAGGCCAGGTGGAGGCCAGACAAGCTATTCGACAAACCTGGGGTAACGAGAGCCTGACACCTGGCATCCAAATTGTGCGGATTTTTTTGTTGGGCTTAAGCATCAAGATAAATGGATACCTCCAGCGTACCATCCTTGAGGAAAGCAGACAGTACCACGACATCATTCAACAAGAATACTTGGACACCTACTATAATTTAACCATTAAGACTCTGATGGGAATGAACTGGGTTGCAACTTACTGTCCACATGTTCCTTATGTTATGAAAACTGATAGTGATATGTTTGTGAATACTGAATATTTAATACACAAGCTTCTGAAACCAGAACTTCCTCCAAGGCACAAGTATTTTACAGGTTATTTAATGAGAGGTTATGCACCTAATAGGAACAAGGATAGCAAGTGGTATATGCCACCTGATTTGTATCCAAGTGAACGTTATCCTGTATTCTGCTCTGGAACTGGTTATGTTTTTTCTGGAGACTTAGCAGAAAAAATCTTTAAAGTCTCCTTAAGCATCAGACGTTTACATTTAGAGGATGTATACGTGGGGATCTGTCTTGCCAAGCTGCGGATTGACCCCATGCCTCCACCCAATGAGTTTGTCTTCAATCACTGGCGAGTTTCTTACTCCAGCTGTAAATACAGCCACCTAATTACCTCCCATCAGTTCCAACCTAGTGAACTGATCAAATACTGGAACCACTTACAACAGAACAAGCACAACGCCTGCGCCAACGCGGCGAAAGACAAAGCAGGCAGGTACCGCCACCGCAGACTGCACTGAAGGACAGCGCCGCTGCCCACGGGCTCCGCGCGCCCCTGTAAATAGCGCTGACCGCATGTACAGTGAACGTGGACGAGCTTCACGGGGCAGCCCCGGCCCGGCCCCCGGCACATCGTGGAGTCTGGAAATTATTTTTTTAAGTTAAAAAGAAAAAAAGAAAAAAAAAAAAAAAAAAAAAGACGATCGCTCTTGGTAACAGTAATATTACGAAATTATAACCAAAAGGTTTTCCCAGCAAATTTGAGATTTAAAAAAAAAAAAAAAAAGAGATGGTATATAAGGATTTCTGTGTTAATGTGCAATAATAAGCATGCACACTTTGGTGGTACAATTGCTGATTTATGTGCCAATAAAATATAATTGAGCATATTTTCCACACTAAAAATTTTGTTTTAAGAAATGCATTCATAGTTCTAGTTCTCTTCCATGTAATGATTTCTTGTTATCTAGAACTGCTATAGAATGAAAAATTTAAAACTAAGGAAATGCACAAAGGGCAGACCAGTTTTACCTTCAAATGCCACATTAAAATTACTATACACTTCTTTAATGTACAACACATTTAGCAATGTCACAACTTAGTAAGGCACTACCAATGAACTCTAAAGCACTAAGAAAGTACTCCCTTGAAGTAGGTCCAGCTTTGGGAAGTTTGCTTATCTGGTTTGGAAGGAGGGATATATGAAATCAAAGCTGCAAAGACTTGCTTTGTACATCACCTTTAGAAATGCCAGTGGTCTAGATGCAACCAGATTCTCCTCAAAGAGCCATCTCGAGTTACTTCATTCTCTAGAAGTCACAGGGCAAGCTCCTAAAATCTAGTGCCAAGTAACATTCAACTTGGCACCTTATGCAAATTCATTGAATCTGCTATTAATCTCCCTACATAACTTCAAGGTAACTCAAAGGCTGATCAGAAATGTAAAATATAAGTTTAAGTCTTGCACCATTCTTGACAAAGTTTCATTTTGTGCAAAGAGGGAGAAAACTAATCAAACATTTGTTGATTTTGCTCCTTCCTGTCTGACAAAAGACAAGGATCAGCCAAGTGAAAACACATTTGCTAGAGAAAATTAAGTTACACATCTTACTTTAAAGGTGGGGAAGAGGAGGTCATAAAAAGATTGAGAGTTCTGGAGAGCAATATGGGCAAGAACAAAACTTAAGCAATTTAAACATTAAAGTCACAACACGTACCACTGAAAATAAATTGTGAGAAGTAGGTTAAGTCTATTTACAGGTTTCCAGTTTTCTAACAAAACAGAACTTTCAAAGCTTATTTTCCAACTGTTACAGCAAAATTGTATCAGATTCAGGTTATTACTGTTTGTCACAGTGCCAGGGTAAGCAATACCCACCTCTACTTTAGCAGCAATGACTGAACTGCAATTAGTTTTCTGTTTGACTGGGACTTTTTAATTGGATAAAATACAAATATTTGATGTACTTTTATTATTTAATAAAACTGATTATATTTATGGTCTTAAGACTTCACTTTTTATGTGAAAGCTGCCCAAGGAGAAAGAAATTTCTAGCTTTGGCATTACGTGGCTTTTCTAGTGTTCCCTAGTCCTTAAAGCCCAGTTTTTATGCACAGTACAGAGAACACAGTAGGTTTTTTTCCTTTGTAATGAAAAGACAAATCATATTACTGAGCATTCTCAGCAGCTCTAGGGCTGTCTGTCTGCAGGAACTCACACACGTGAACAGACTGCACTGGACCTCTGAAGCAATTCTAGCAGCTCCTACAGTAGCTGGGTATGGCAATTTGCTCATCAACATTTTTTAGTGATCCTCCACTAAGCTTTTTCCTCTGCTCTATTTGAGGTATGCTAATTATACATTTGTGTATTTCCAAGACACCTCAATTTGTAGAAATGTCTGGTTTGGGGGAAAGTACATACATGCAAAAGTAGTAACTCTCTTCTGCAGAGATTTCTCCAACTAGATTGAAAGTACATACACTTAGTTTACATGATGACTGTTGGCATTCATGGGAGAGAGCTGCACTAGACAAATCTTTGCGAGTGTGCTTTCAGCACCCCTCAGTAGTTTTTCCCCACCCTCTCTGCCTGGTTCCTCCCAGGCTAAGGCAATCTCAGCGCAAAGCCACCTGGCTGAAGTTCTCTCTCTGCAGGCTTTACACCAGTGCCAGTTTTAGACCACCAGAGTGAGTGTCAAAAGCCAGCTACTGCTCCAGGGTACTCAGTTCTGGAAGATGCACAATCCCGTAAGTGGCCTCTCCACGAGTAGTGCTGGCCAAGAACACAGTCCAGCCTCCTGGAGAGGACTTCCACGCCATTCCCTGCCTTCAGCGCTTTCAAGCTGCACTGTAACGTACTCAACTTTACCAACTCTGGCTGGTTCAAAATGCTGTTGCTGGCTCCTGGGTGTAGTCCAAGAGGTTAATAACTAAACCTTAAACTGTCTGGCACTTGAAGCATCCAGTTTGGCAGACAAACCACCTCTCGGGCACTCAGCTTTGGAGCTCCTGCACGATGCCAATCTGCCCCAGCTTGGCAGAACCACAGCACAGGGCCTGTGAGTTCAGCATACCAAACTTCCTGCTAGTCAGAATACCAGTGAGGAGTATCAGATGCTAAATAAAAAGCCAAGTTTTAATGCTCTTTTAAGAGTAATTTTTAGAATTTGTATTAATGTTTGGGTATAAGTTGAAACGACTCAATAAACATACCTGAATCCTTCTCAAGATGGCCAAGAGCTGCTTAAACCGTTTGCATGCAAGTACTGTTTTCTTGCACAGTTTGCAGCAAAGCTTTCAGAAACAGAGAAAGCTTCTATGATGAAATATGCAATTACAGAATGAAAGCTCTACACTCCATTCTCTGAATGTTTTACTGTTTTCTAGCTTGAGTTTACGCTATTTACTCACTGTACTAGAATATAAAACCAGTTCATGTTAAAAATAGTAAAATAATTATTTATATCATTAAAATCTTTGGCAAGTTCTCTCACTTCCTCTCCCCATAAAGCAAGAAAAACAATGCATTTTTCATTAGCAATAGGATACAAACTTGTAGCTAAGATTCTAACATGTCTGCAATGCAGTAAAAAAAAAAAGGGGGGGGAAAAGGATATAACTATTCATCATTGAATATAGAAACACAAAAGTTTGCACAGTCTTTGCTTTAGAAGTTTTTACTTCTCAGTACGTCTACTTCAGGTTGAAAACAAATTAAGAAGCCATAATGGCTCAAAACTTATGATGGGAAAAAAAAATTGTGACAGCAGTAGTACCATCATTATGGCAAAGAAAAATCTTAGGAAAGTTAGCCTGGTAACAAAAATCAGAAATTGGAATTCCATAATTTCCCCATATTTATTTAACTTTCAACTAAATAAATATTTACACATTGATACTACAGGACCAACAAAAAAACCCTGTTACTCAACAACAGAACTGTTCCTTTCACATCTCCAATTAAATCAGTGAAGTGGGTTATTTGCACATCACACACCAATATATTTAAGAATGGAAAATGCACAACTACAGGTTTTGGTGTAGTAGAACTGATCCCATTCCCAGACACTGGCACAACTTCCATGGGTCAAGGTCACAATCTGTTCTAACTTTAAAAAAATTACATGTCAAGGTACTTCCAAGCCTCAGTGGTTGTTCTGAGAGAAAATTCAGTGCTCGCTAAGATCTTCAATTAAATTTATAAACTTAAAATTATGGGATGGCAGTGATCTAGAAGAGATGAGACAGACTGGCTTTCAGGCTAACCTTACTAGAACAGCAATTTAAAATCTGCTTTTCTTTGCAGTGCAGTAATATAAAATGTGTCAGTCCCTATTTACGAAGTATTTTCAGAATATATCAACATGTTAAAACATGCATTAACTGTCTCCAAGTCCATGCTAAATCAGGCACTGGAGGGGAGGGAAGCACCTAGAGGCCATTACTTTAGACTGCCTCCCCCTTCCCACTAATTTTCCTGAAATGTTAACACAATCCCCAATCATACTTCCATCTAAAATACCTACATAAACCCACGGTGCAAGAAAACCTTTTCTCTTGAATCAATGCTCATTGCAGTGCGTGGAAACATCCTAGGAGGAGATGAAAGGGAGAGGGAAGATGCTAATATAGAAGCTACTACTACTTACGTTTGTGCTTTTAGCAAGAACAGGCTTGTAACTGATTTGCAAAAACATCACCAGTTGTTGACATATTAGTCCAGTTTTAAATGCCATTTCTCCATCCCCATTTTGTGCTGTCAAACTGCACAAGTAAATAAATGTTGGACAATCGTTTAGTTACACTATGAGAATTGCATCTATCAAATGAAGAGCTTAATTGTCCTTTTCATTTCGGGTTGCCCTTCCAAAGCAGGATGTGACTCAGTGGCACAGTGTCACCCCCTCACTGACCACAGGAACTTCAGATTGCAGATCACACCAGACATGGCACTGGCTGTTATTACTACAGACTTCCTCTCTAGCCCATCCAGGCCTGCCTCCCTTCTCCAGCTCTGCTTCCCAAGCCCAGCCACTCCGTGAGGGAGCCCAGGGGAAGGAGGGAGGCAGGGAAACTGCACCGCCAGCTATGAAATGCTGCACTGTGAAAATGTAGGTCAGGAAGGAGAGAACGTGGTCTCTGCTTTGTACCCATGGCAGGACTGAAGTCAAAGGCTTTCCGGGGCAGGAGGCTGGGGGAGGGCTGTGGAAAACAACTTCTTGGAACAGGTCAGTGAAAAAGAAGCTTGAATGTCAGAAAACAGAAGAGTGAAACTGAAAATGCAGCAGCTGATAAACACCACAAAGGCTGGAAATAGAGGGCAGGCTCAGTGGTAGGGAAAGGTGTTACAGAAGTGAAGCCAAATTAGAAAGCAGGATCTGGAATTCTAGTGATAAGTGTTCACACTTCTCCACTTACAGAGAAAATAGAAATCTATGAGGTAAATCCGTTCTTCTAACAAATTTTTTAGTTTGTGATTGCAGTGCATGTGTTTTATTATAGCCGGAACCAAATTACAAGACATAGCCCAATGGCAGGAACAGCAGGTCAGTAACTCCACAGAGAGCACTTTACATACAGCACTGTCAGTGCACAGGCAAACCAAGAGCAAAGCAAATTAGATCACTTGTGCCTTGGATTTAATTTGCAAAGAAAGAGTTAATTTCAGTCTTCATTTGTTCCAGGTTAGCTCAAAAGAAACTGAGCCCGGTACAATATGGTACCTTCCTTTCACAGTTAAAAGGCTGCAAAGGAATTTAGCTGAACAGGGGTTATGGATGAAAACTACCACGTTGCTGTTCTGATATTGCCATGGCAACAGTTACAAGAGCTCTCTTAAGCATTTAAATCTGACAGTTTTCATGATAACACTAACTGAATGATAGTAATGATGCTTTTTGGTTCATGAGCTAACTGCTCTATAACCACAGGGTACGAACCGTTCCCTTTGCTTTTCTCAAGACTGTGCTTTTGGTCAAAACGTTCTGACCGAGACAGTAACCTTGAATTACCACTCAAAAAAAAAAAAAAAAAAAAAGTCTCTCCTGCTCAGGGAGTACTCATGGCTTCAAGCTTTATGTACTCTCAAAGGTTTCCATTTGAATGCTTAAGTTGTGCACAGTCGGTGTGCAGGGTGGAGAAGTCAAGACTGCTAAAATCTTTGACGGGATTTTTCTCAAAGGGCTTTCACTCGCCTGCGAAGGCTGGAGAAAAGAAAACACCTACGGAAGGGTGGATTGAATTGTTGCTGACCTTCAAGATGTCATTTGCTCAAGAAAAGGGAAGGAGGAAGAAACCAGTGTTTTTACACAATCTCGATCTGTTTGTAACCAATACAGACTTTTTAAAATGACAAAACACTGCAAGCTGCTTTACCCCACCAGAGGCCAAAGTGCACTGAAGTATGCACAGTGTGCTCTGAGGACAAGGGCACCACAACAACGCCTCCACTTCTTTTTAGCCCATTTAGCTTTATCCAGTATTAACTGGCATTTCAACTGTTTAATATGAATATTCTGTGAACCACTCACTCTGATCTCCCAGATGCTCAGTGTGGGCATAATGGAGAAGTCTCTTTTTCTTTACCTCATTAAAAAGTTACGTGTGTGAAACACGTTTCTCATCCTAACATTTTAAGGATACCAGCTTTGATACTGTCTTGCAATATTTTCAACTGAAAAAGATTAAGATACTGAAAACAGTGTGAAATCCTTAAAAATATCCCAAGATGACAAAAATTCAGATTTCAGAAGAAAGTCATGCTTTCAAGGATCTAAGAGATTAATTCTTTCAACACAAAAAAGTCTTCAGAAGGTAAAGTGTTCCCAGTTCTTTCCCTGTTAACACTTTTTAAAGTTTTATATTAAATTAAGAATTAAAAACATCCATGCCATCCTAAAACCACCAAATCCCTCCACACTCTTGAAAAACCACAACCCCACCACATCTTTTCTTGTGGAAAGGCCAAGTGTTCCCACGTCTCAGTAAGGCTCAAAGTTGAAAACAAGAAAAACCAACTGCCACAAGAAATCCTTTGTTAATAAAATACCAGACAAGACACAAAAGGAAACTAAAATCTTACTCCCTGCCTTTCCTAAATATTTAACGTATCCTGCATTTAAACAAGCCAATGTCTAAGAACTGTTTTGAGAACAAGAATAACCTACAGTCTTGCAGCTTTCATTCAGGATTTCTGTGTCATTGTCATCACTTTCAAAAGAAGCATCAATTTACGTCATATTTTTAACCTGTTCTGCTATAACATAAAGTTGATACAAGATGACAAAACAAAAAATGAAACACTGGAAAATACCATCTGTGACTCAGTCAAAAATTTAGTGCTGCTACTTAATGCAAATGCCAGCCTTTTTATAGGCATTCTTCCAAAGTCCACCTAGACATTGATTTTTGTAGCCATAAAAATTCAACTCAATTATCCAGCCTTCTGAATGAAGAGAACCAATTTCCCATTCTATCATCTTTGAACTATTTAAAATACTGTATTTTATTGACTGGTTTTTAATGCAGAAAAGGGTAACATTTTTATGTCACAAAAATTTAAAGAAATGAGGTAAGAATTCAGAGGTACTCTTAAAGTTACTTGAGACTCTAAAATAAAACTGAATATCATATATACACCTAAGAGAACAACTACCACCTCCATTCCTTAAAAAGTAAATTACAAAGATTACACTGTACCCACAGTGATTCACACCAAAGGACAAAAAAAATCCCCAAACAACCCAAATCCAACAAACTCCCAGAAATCACATTGTTCATATATAAATGTATCTTCGACAGAAAAGTATAGCATAATGCTTCTATTTATGTCGTGGGAAAATTCTGTCTTCCAAATCTGAAATGATTTTTAAAACCTGATTTTTTTAACTTCTATTATTTGACCAAATTTGACATGTTTTACTTCTATTATTTGACCAAATTTGACATGTTTTCACTATTTTGGAAGTTATCCACATTATTTAAACAACCTAATCTTTTTCCTGAATTCTTAAAATGGTAAAAACATAATAATTAGGGGAACAGTGATAGATAATCACAATTCTATTACTTTAGAAAAATAAAAATTTCTTCAGAGTTAAAAGCTGTAGTTACTACTTCATACTATCCAGCTGTGAATTACCCCCTTTTTAAAAAGCTGGCAAGTTTGTTTGCTACATCCATCAAAGGTATGATTTTCTTTCTAACTAAAATTCAGTTGAGAAATGGATGCTGCAAAGAACTTAAGATATCCAGCTTTCATTAATGTTAATAAAGGAATGACAGCCTTGTGTCAATAATGTGGAGGCTTGAAGCCTGAATGAAATATAATGCTGTCCTAGCCATTAAGAAGCGCACTGCCTAGGTCCCTGAAGCATTTAATTTTTTTTTTCCCTTCCACCATTTCCATATTTTCTACTAGTAGAAGTTCAACAGTTAGAATGATCTTTTGTCCAAATGTCATGCTAGCAGAGCAGAATGGAAAAACTAGAATAAAGTACACAATTACATTTCTTCCCTACCCATCCCCCTATTCATTAATAAACTTTACACACATGAACACACTTTTATTAACTGCTATCTTCTGCACACATTCCACAAATCAAGACTTTAAGAATCACTACTTGTTTTCAGCCTGTAAGACTCCTTATGACAATCAATCAAGTATTAATATTTTACCTCTTCCAAGTCTGAATCTTGTATTAATTTTTTTTCATTGTAAAATATCATACATGGGATAAAGAGCAGGTGTGTCCCCCCTTCTTATCACAAGATTCTCTTTGAGGAGTATTAGCACATGAAGCACTAATACAGTGCTTGAATTCATAAGACCTTGATTTACTCATAGAACAGAAAAATCCTAGAATGTTCATGACAAAACAGATGATCATGAGCATTAAGTGTAATTTCCTTTTTTCTCAATCCACATACAATGGAATTGCAGAAAGCAGTCCATGCTAACAGATCCTGGGTAGGATATAGCAAAGCTCTTCTGCACCAGCTTCAAGTGCAGCCATTCCAGCACATACAGCTATGACCCCGTTTAAATTTAAGATAAATTGCAGCTGGACAATATCCACACTCTGAAAGGATGGACACTTCTTCCACAGTTTCTCTGGGCAACCTGTTCCAGTGCCTCACCAAGCTCACAGTAAATAATTTCTTCCTGACATTTAATTTAAATCTAAATCTCCTCTCTTAGTTTAAACAGTTCTCCCTTGTCCCACCACTGCCCTTGTAAGAAGCCATTCCCACTCTTTTTTATAAGCCCCCTTTAAGCACTGCAAGGTGCACTGAGGTGTCCCCAGAGCCTTCTCTCCCCCAGGCTGAACAGCCCCAGCTCCCTCAGCCTGTGCTCCAGCCCTCTGAGCATCTTCATGGCCTCCTCTGGACCAGCTCTAACAGGCCCGTGTCTTGTGCTGAGCACTCCACAGCTGGATGCAGCACTCCGGGTGAGGTCTCACCAGGGGAACAATCCCCTCCCCTGACCTGCTGGCCACCCCTCTTTTGATGCAGCCCAGGATGCAGTTGCCTTCTGGGCTGTGAGTGCACACTGCTGGCTCATGCCCAGCTTTTCACTCACCAGAACCCCTGAGTCCTTCTCTGCAGTTCTTCTCCCAGTGTGTGCTCATCCCAGGTGCAGCACCTTGCACTTGGACTTGTTGAACCTCATTAGGTTCACGTGGACCTTCACACTATTCACCATATCCAGTTGTGTAACCCAAGGTGCTGGACAATTACCTTTTTTTTTGTGACACTTAAAGACTCTTGGGCAAAAATAGCTTTGCATATTTCCTGAACATATTTCACACTGGCTTTGTCAGTTACTTGAAGTGAATAATGATGACAATGAGATGTGTTGCCATAGAAAAAAAAGGCTGCCTCCCACCACAGCCAACTAAAACATTTGGTATTTCATTTGTTTCAGAGGCCAATACAGAGTGAAGAATGTGTTTGTCCCTAGCTTTTGGGAAGTTAAAAAAAAAAAAATGGAATTCTTTTCTAAATGCAAATAAAGCTTTCTTTTCTTGCTGTCCTGTTTCCCTTTTACAACTAGCTCTTCACAGCTGAAGGTTTTCTGAGGTTATGCAAAAAAAATGTTGTAATCCACTAGATGCAAGTCTTTGCAAGATCCAATACAAAAACTAAGTATTTTCTAAACAAACCCCAAAACAATATCCCTCTTCACCCAAACACCTCAAAAACGTGTTAAACCTTCAGAGAAATTTCTAACTAGTCCTTTTAAGGAAGTGAACACTAACACCCTAAAACACTTTTTTAAGACTCCCTTCCAAAAAGATGACACAAACCTGTCTGCTTCTGATAAATACCTAACTACAGTTTCTGAATTTTCTATTTTCAAAACTTATTAACAAGCTTTAGTCCTTCAGGTGTCATGAGAATTGTTCACATATTGCAGACCAGCTCTTTGCTTAACAGTGGCATCAGATTTTAGATCAAATCAAAATTTTTTCAAAAAATCCAGTAAGTATAAATAAATGTTGATCAGGACCTGTTATTACCAATACTCCCTCCCTAAACAGCTGGTAAAATTTAGGCAACAAGTCACAGAAATATTACCCGAGTTCCCCCATTTACTGAAAAAATGTTAGGACATAAAACAGAAATTCACCTATACAGATTCAACTACAGGGATGTTGTAATCTAGGACTGGACCATCCTCCACATATGCAGGATGGGAGTAGGAATTATCAGCACACTTACTGTGCTGCTGCTAACTACATTAAATGAAAAATATTTTTAAAACCCAGTCAAAATACTTCAGAATAATAGACAGTAACAACAAACTTTATAAATTGTGACACTTCACTAAGTGTTACACAGTACATCTCTTGCTATTAAACAGGGAGATAAAAGATGCAAAACCCATAAAAAAGTAATATTTTAGGGGAAATACACAGGCAGGACAAGCTTTTAAGAGAGAGAATATTCTGCCCTAAGCACTTTATGCAAGTAAATTAGAGGACAAATATTAAGTGGTAGGCTTCAATTCATCAGTTTAAGTACTGGAGATGAGTGTTTTTTCCTTGTGTAATGACAATTGAAGTAATGTGTGAAAGCACTGACTACGCCCCAAAATAAATAGTCACTCTATTAAGCATCCACAGCAATTTAGTTTCCTACTCCTTTCTCAACTTAAACACCCAAAACATGCTACATAAAACTGAAAGCAAAACCAATTACTCTTGGGTTTGCCAACCAAAATAAAATCAAGTTAAAAATACCTCTACAATTTTTTAAAAAATGTTTTTAATATATACACAGAACAAGTGCATTATGAAAATTTTGAAAGCTACTGAATTTAGTACCAGATGCAGATGAGATCCAGAGGATCCTGAACTGTGCATTCTGGAAAACACACAGTCTTAGCAGGCTAGTTAATAAATACTGTCGTGGCTCTATATAATCCAGCCATTACTACTTGGAGTGAAGAGCAGTAGTTTAATTTTATTTGTGGCTCTGGTGCAGATCAAATCTGTAATCCTGTGAGAGCCAGCAGTGAGCCACACTCTGCACTAAGAAATGGGACCTCAGCAGCAAGAGGAGCAGGAATCACACATGACAGTCTGGGGAAGCTGCTCCCAAACTTAAAGGGCTAACAATGATCTCAAGGTTCATCAAGATTCAAGTAAAGGTGAGAAGTCAAAACATATTAATTTAAATGCACTGAATTCCCATGTGAATTTTCCAATGCAGGAGTAAATTGGCCTTCACTCACTGTAAACCAAGGAAATTAAACTACATACAGCTCACTAAATTAATTTTATTCCTAAAGACATCACCAGCCAATGGCAATTTAATGCATTATAACTTATGAATGTTGATGTTGTACACTTTGGTAATTTGCTTTAATTTGCTTGAGTGCTTTGATCTAGACATAGCCTTAAGGAATACTTGTATATTGCCATTTTAGATTGCATCATCCATTGTATTAAGGAGAAAAGGTTATTTGTGAATGGCAGAACTATGAAGCACTTGCTTTAACAGGAAAATGCAGACAATAATTGAAGACTCTTAACTTCCTAATGACTCCTAGCCACGCTCAGGTGGCAACAGCTTCACCCTGGAAAGACCTGATGTATTTAATTACAAATGAAAAACAAATTAAGATTTTAACTGTTTAAAACAAATCGTGGTTTGAGGAGCTCAGCAGCTACAAGGGAAATCTGGGAGGAAGTTCCACAAGATCTTCGAGTCCCTGAAGAGCACTGACAGAAACTCAGATCTACCAGGAAGAACACAGGTGATGTTTCAGACACAGGGAGGACAGCTTTACACAGCCATTGTTCTTTGTCATTTGCATGAGCAGAAAGGCACCTCCAGAAATCTATTTATCCCTAAACAAGACCAGAATTCAGGAGGATCTAATGCTGAGAAAGGCAGGGAACTTGTGAACTTGAAACTATTAAATAGCTCCCAGATCAGCACCAGGCTGGAGGCTACCACAGAGAGATGAAGCTTCAGGGGTTATGAATCAGTTTATTCCAGAAAGAGGATGCCTGTGGATTTCACTGGAAAGCACACAGGGCCCACCACGAGTCTCCTACAGCAGCTTGGTAACAAGGAGTGAGCCAAGACTGCATCCAGGGCTTTATCAACAGAAAACTATTAAAATATTAAGCAAAAGAACTGAAAACTAACTAGACTAACTAAAACAATCCAAGATGTAAATAATGTAGAAAAGTTCGAAATTTTAAACATTATACAGTGAAAAACAAAGAATTAAAAAGCAAAATAAAATTTACAGTAACGCCTAAGTTTACCCTGAAGCATAATAGATTCACTACAAATCAGTGTTAGAGTAAATGAGCTACTAATAAATAAACCCAGAATACATCCCTGTATTTCCACCAAGATAATGTCAAAGAGCACACAAGATGTATTACAGACAGGTATAAATGCTTTTCTGCAATTTAACTAGACAAAAACATTCCCTCCCACCACCACTATCTTCAGACTTGCCAGAGAAGCTCATGCTACTCCCTTCACCCCTGAGAAAATCAAACATCTGCCCACCTCATCAGCTTTTAATCTTCTTATGGACAGAATTAATTTAGCTTCCTTCTGGGGAATGTGCTGGGAGAGGAAGCTGGCCAAGCCTACTTGAGCCAAAGTCAGTCTTTTGTTTAAAGAAACAAAAAGAGGGGGAAGGGAGGGCAAAAAATCATAAGCTGTGAACACTCTTTAGTTATGCCACATTTATGAAATATCAATATATCTCTCTGCATTTTAACATAGTTCAAATATGACTTCACCAAGAAACACTACTTTAGTGAACATGAGGCAGACACTCCCTGAAGCGTGCTGAAGATTAAATGTCAGGTTTATCAATCACTTTCATTACACTTATGAGAGGCATCAGAAAAAATTACGTTATTTCCTTAAAGGTATGATTCTTATTCATAACTGAGAACTTTCACAAATATTAGTATACTAGTAACGCTGTATTAGTGTTTAAATTTAATCCATTCTGGATCTCAACCTGGAGGATGTTGGGTACTTATTACCTTTTATATTCTATTCATCTCAGCTCCATATAAAGGAGTAATAAAATAATAGTTGAAAATATTTTCTGTGTACTGCAAATTTCCATCCGTAAAATGTTCCCTGCACATGGATTACTGTTATGGTACTCATTCTTTAAAATTATCTAATACCCACATTCGTGTTTGAAAGGATTACAATTCACAGTGTTTGGTATTACAAGCCAAGTACAGGCAGCTTTCCAGAGAAGAAAATAAAAGGACATTAAGAGTCTTGCTGAGACCTGCCAGGGAAAGGAATATAAGAGACATATTGAATCTGTGGTTTTGTTGTACAGTACAATAACATGCATATGCAAGTTACCCTTATTAAATATTTAGCTCACCTTAGGTGAGCAAACTGCCTGATTAGGCACTTTCATTATTCCGAATGGGAATGTAACAAACAAATAAACACAATTTTCAAAAGATTTCAGCTAGGAACAAGGAAGTTGATTTACATGTTAAAACTTCACCTACAAAATCTGAGCCAACTATAAACCTACCCTTTAAAATCAGATATAGCATTACGCAGGCAGTTCAGAGTCCCTTTAGATTTTAATTTCTAAAACAGCATTATGATCCATTTAGTATTCTAATATGTATTTTACTACTTTAATCTGCATTTCACCTGCTGTTCATGTCCAGATATTTTTGGAAGCTTTTTCTTGACATTATTTTCCAGACATAATTATACACGTGAAACCTACTACAAAAATCATTGTTTGTTACAGCACACAAGGTCACCCTAAAACAGAATGGATTTTATAGACCACTATGGGCTAGCTGCATATATTGTATATATTATAATATATTGTATGCATTATTAGCTACAAAATATTTGGCTTAAGGCACTATAAAGCCCCCTTCATCCACAAGCCTTTTGTTTTACTTAGTAACCATGATAAAACACAGCTAATCAGGCAGGTTATCTGCTTTAATGACAACTGCATTCCATTTTCACTTCAGTTACATGGAAATCTGTTTGTCTGATTTACATCAACTGCTCCAAAGGTAACGAGGGAGTAGGGCTGATGGATAGTGCTGCATAACACACCCTCAAGCCTCTGTATTCCAAAGCAAAAGGAGAGTTGGTTATTTCCCCACCTCAGGAAACTGTTATCAGTCTGCTTCAGTAACGCTTCCTCCCTTCTTCCACAGCATGTTTTGAAACTACTTTCCAATTTCAATAAAACCTGGAGAAAAGTTATTGCCTTTGTCAACTTTTATGAAAATTGCTGGCCAGGGAAATTAAACCCTCAAATTACTGTTCCCAGGGAGTGAAAGGCAGGCGGTGCTTTGTCTCCTCAGAATGGCAGCACCAAGCCACCCAAAATCACACATCTGTAACCCAGCAGCTGCACTTCTCTCCAGGTCAAGGGAGGGCACGAGGACATAGCCACCTCACTTAGTGGAAGAGAGGCTTAGGTGATTAGAGACTAAACACACTATTTACAGTCCTTATGAAGAAATCTAGAACCTTAAAACAATATTCTAAATTTAAAATACTATGAATTCACAGGAACTAGACTGTCAGTTAACTACAAGCAAACTTATCACATCACTACATCACTTTGCTTAGTCACCCCAGGTTTTGCTTCGCACTTGAATTGAATTTTAAAAGCATATCTGTTGCTTATGCACAAAACCTACTCATATACCTTTGTGGAGAGCCAAAAAGGAAGAGATTTTAATTCCAAAAATACATCCTAAATCTCTTAAAGCAGAAAACCAACTGAATAGTTGGACTTCCTAAACCTTAATGTTCCAAATGCAACGGTAATGTAAGGTGAAATAAAAAGATACTTTGTTAAAATTCATGTTGTAGGAAGTCTAAACAACAGTTTTTTAGGTCAGCTAATCAAATGATGTATTTGTAAAAACCACAGTTGTTCACAAAGTTATTTATAAATTTCTTTCGATTTACCAACTGCCTTGGATAAATTTGACATTTTAAGTACATTGGACAAACCTTCATTATTTAAAATAGTTAAGTACTACAGAGGCAAAAATCCAAGATTAGCTTTTCACATTTTAAAAGAAAATCACAATGTTTGTAACCCAAAGAAATTTACATTCACTCTATGCATTTATTGACTCACAGAGACAAGGAACCTGATTTAATTTTGCCCAATCACTCTCTTCAGTGTCAGGTCTCAAATCCTGTATGTATGAGGTTTGTGTCACTTAGAAAAATCTCCAGAAAATCCCACAAGCCTTTTGGGAACAAAGAGGGGCAACAGCAAAAGTGGTGAACGAGAATTAAACCAGCCAATACACCATTCCGTGCCTGCCTACACGCAATTCCATACACACGCGTCTCCCCTTAACTCACTTAGCTCAGCTGAGTGAGTTTTAGGTGAATAAAGACCCAAGCCCCACCCTTCCAGCAGGAGTGATGCAAGTGGTGCCTGCAATAGCATATTGCTCAGTGAAAACAGAAATACAGCTCCAGATGGCAGCTCAGCAGCTCGCAATCACAGGTATATTCCGGAAGGGATGATCAGTACTGCCTAAATGCCAGCTGAGTGAGCCATAACTAATGCAGAGTTCATTATATGGCTTTTACAGGCATTTACCTAATGAGAAAGCTTATGCTGAAACACACTGTTATCCAGGACTACCAGCAGCAAACCTGAGTAAATCAGGACTTTGCCTATAGACATCCTAAAAGTGAGGCTGCTGATTCAACAGCAGCAGTATGTGGCTGCATAAAGACACAGGCAGATAAACACCTGGATTTAGGAGGAACAATAAAATCTCATGAAGTTCAAGATCTAAATATAGTCAGTCTTAATCAATTACCTTCTTAAATGGTGCAAGAAGGAACTGCCAAAAACACTTAAAAATATGTCCTATTTTGCTATTCTGACTGGATCTTTTCATTAGTTATGTTGCACTACCTGCAAATAGTGCTCAATGACATCACTTATAATCTATCCCCCAAAAGACTAAGAAACAGGGTTCTTGCCTTAGCATTTCATCAACATTTGCCTCCAAAGATCTGTCTCAGCCTGAGCTGTGCAGTTTTAATGTGCTTTGAAAAGACTATCTTTGCCTTACATACTCTGCCTGAAGAACACCTGCCCATAACACACCGCTGTAAAAACTGGGCACCTGCGAACAAAGTCTGCCACGCCGAGGTACCCTCTGCTTGGATTCACACACGGCCAGCCACACACACAAAGAATTCAGCAGAAGGGAAAAAACCCAACCAAACAACAAAATAAACTCACAACTGCAAGCAGGAGGAAAGGAAGAGGACCTTTAAAACAGTAACACCAGAACAAAGTTCACAAATTGAAACAACAGTCCTTAAAGTATGTTCTAAGAGGGCAACAATGAGGACAAAGCACAGAACTCATAAAAATAATGTTTAAAAAAATCATAAAGGAGAGTTTGCCCTGGCTTAACTAAGTAGTTGTAACTAGCACGAGTGAGATATACACAGGACTAGGTTTTGAGGCAGTTCCTATGGATATTGCTGGGGTAACAGCCTATCCTACTTCCCAAGCTCGGAAGCAGGTACGACTGATACTACGTTACATATAAGCAAGTACTCCAAGCAGAAAACTTGTTTCCACAAATAATGAATTCTATCTTACTCTATCAAGAGCAAAGAACTAAGTAGTAGTCACATGGCCTAATGACGAGAGTATAATCTCAAAAACTGAACAGAGAAGGACATCGTGACTCAGTTATCTCAGATTATCTACATAAATTACTCAGAAGATCATTAAATACTTTAATTGTAACTTTGATTTAGTTACTCTATCATGAATTGCAAAGCATGCTAGAAAACTCCAGAACTTTGTTAAAACTCTTATTCCAAGACAAGCGGATGGCCATCCAAGCCTTGCAGGAAGAAGAAGGTACGTTAAAGTGAATTATTTTCTGATCCTCCCATGACACATGCTCATTCCTACTGGGTCTGCAAGACCTTTACACCACCTTCAGTAGCTGGGAAAAAATTATAACCCTGCATAATAACAGACTGCTCCTTCCCCAAAACTGTCAGGTGAAGATGCAGCTCTTATACATTTGGAAGTTTGGAGATAATTTGTAGAGGGAAAGGTGTTGACACCGTTGTTCAACATAAGCTTGTGCTGTTCATGATGTTTGATTGTTCAGAACAAAGTATAAAAATCTGTAGCTCAGGTTCAGCTGGTATCACTGAGCAACACCCTATAAAACTTTCATTACACACAAACTTAAGACCTGAGAAAAACAAATGAATCTAAGCAGAATCCTGTACAAGATTGAAGTAAAAGTGGACATCCAATTCAAAGAACACAAATGAAGTTTCCCAGGCAGTTTTATTTGGGGTCTTGTTTCCAAATGAGAGTGACTCTTGAAACACTCATAAAGGATCTGAGTCCTAGTGCACAGTGTATGTGGCAGATGAGTTCCTCAAGACATACCCCTAGGGCTAGCAAAGACACTCATGTCATTCAGCTTTAGATCAAAATAGGTCTAGCAAGTCATCTTAAAACTCAGACCAAGCATGTTTGAGGCTCTCAAGACTTTGCAAGGAAAGCTTCCCAGACAACTAAAGCTCTAATTGGGTGTGTACCCAGAAAAGCTTTGGGTTCTCACATTTGGCACTCCTCCACTCAAACCACTCAAGGAGCTGACAGCTGCCACGAGCACGCTTAGCACTGACACACTCGGGTTTTACACACAGCAGTGACTCCACACATGTTCATTCAGGGGCAGAGCTACGGGGCTCCAGGTCCTGCTCCCTCTCGTTCAGTAGCACGCTGCTGCCACACAGCAGTGCCCAGCTTCCTGAGGCATGACTGGTTATACAACATCCCCTTCTTTTCTTCAATTTGCAGTTCTTAGTCTCAAAATAAAAGAAAAGCTATTATGAGGAACAAAACAGGCAGTTCTATTGTGTAATGCAGTACAACAGCAAGATATCTTGGCACAGATGTATACGATTTACAATCCCAAAGAAAACCAGTGCACCATTATTCAACCTAACACATTTTCTTGAAAGCAGCATTTGTGTGTGATTTTCCTTGGTCTCTATCAGCCTGACTATTTACACTAAAACTCTTTAAGGGAAAGCAATTTAATATTTGAAACACGACTGAGGCAATGAAACGCCAACCACTGAAACTGTTGTGTGGGCCTTAAATATGAAATACAGTAATAGTTCTTAGGACTTGGTTACATTTCATCCACTCTCATTAGAGCAATACACACACACAAAGCCTTCTTGTCTGTTACCCCAGAGCAGTGTAGGGCTGCTGGCAGACTGTTCTGGAGAAACATCCATTTCTCCAGCTCAAGGGTTTTTTGAGGTCGTGGTCATTTCCTAGTCCTTAACCCTCATGGACCAAGGACCTGATGGGTATGTCTGAATTAGTTACAGATAAGTATACTTAGGGTGAAAAGAATTTTATAAATGCAATGAAAACAAGTGCCTACTTCCAGCACAATCTATGGAAAACTCTTGAAAAAAATCTGCCCTCCATGCAAATCTATGTAATTTTATGATTCTATGTTATTACAGTTCTCCTCAACTCCTCGTGTTGGTTAAAAACGGAGTATGTTGCACTCAGAATTCACAGAATGCTGCTGAGCCTGCAGAGGGGAGCAGGGTGTGGGCAGGCTGGAGTTACACTCACATTGAGAATAATGACCAGCTTATGCACAGGCTCCATGAAAACTGCACTCTGCTTCAGAGATCATTTCAAAGAGCCTGTTGTTTTGTTGCCTCCTCCCTCAATCCCACTATCCTTGAACATTTTAATGGCATTAGGACGTGACACAGAAAACTGGTGATGTGAAAGTAGGTATCCCTCCCCTATCTCTAATACCACAGATGTAATAAGTTTGGGTTTTTTTTTTTTTAAAGTTAAGTGCTATTTATCTGCACATTTGAGAGACAACATCCAAGTTCACCATATGCTTCTGCGAAGTCATTTTGAGTTTTGGCACCGAATCACAACCTTAATTCCTCACGATCAATTATAAGGAGACCTTGTGGATTTACCTACTCACACAGAAGCATATCAATTATTTTAAGTCTTTCATATAAAATACATGCACACACCACGTTGATAGTTTCTGCCCCAAAATGCTTCCTCTCTAATGGCCCAGTCTGTAAAGTGCCATAACTTAGCAACTCCCATCAATGTACTACACACTATTCCTTTGAAAATACACCAGAGGTGGTTAAACAACCTCTCAGTTAAAAAAAAATTACGGATATTATACCCAACGCAAAAGGTTTTGAGGGTAATAACAGCAACATCCCTTGGATTAATTCATGTTCAAAATCTCATACTGACCACAAACTAATGAAAAACACTGCTGACCTTAGAGATGCTGAACCAGTCTTCAATTCTTCCAAAATTACACCTGCCTGTGCTGTGGCTTACACAGGGACTTCTTTTTAATTAGTTGTTTTCTGTTGGCAGTATGAAATGTATTTGTTGTAACTGAAATGTAATGCATTTACTTAAATTATTGATATTCTCATGTTTACTCAGGGTACTTTTACCCTGAGATTGCTGTAAAGCCTGGCACTGAACAATGGAAAGAGGGATGTTACTTTTGTCAGTTTTCAAGAAAAGCATCGCAGAACTCAGAAGCACTGAAAGTTTATATAGAATTTCTTACCACAGATAAAACTTGGGAAGTTGGAATACACCAGAGAAATTTGCATTTGAGTTTGTTATAAGTGAAGTGCCTGAGTTGAAGCCCTCACTAACTATAGTGATCATCCAGGTGCAGCTCCAAACTCTCTGGGAAGGCCATGGGCTCAGTCCCTACCACAGCTCTTGTCTCTGCCTGTTTCCTGAACGGGAAGACAAAGAAATGCCAGCAGTAGCTCTGGCTGCTTATGAGTGCAGATGATCAATGACAGATTCCATGACTTGCAGGAGAAACCAAAGACAAAGGAAGCTCCCAAGCTTCAATAGCCCTGAATGCTAAAAGAAACCAGAAGTTGAAAACAGGAGAGCTTTCCAGCTATTAGGAAAGACAACAGAATTACTACTACCAGGGCTTACTGCAATGCTCTGCAGATCTTGTTCCCTTGAACAGAAGTTTACAGTCACCTTGAACCACAGCTCGTGACCAGCTCTCAGACCTCAGAGGAAATCACCCCACAGAAGTCCACAGGCTATCATGCTACTCCTTTCTTTCATAATAAAGCTACGAGAACTCAAGAAAAAATGCACAAAGATGAGTAAAACCAGCATCACCATGACTATTATTGCAATGGACAAACAAATATTATTTTTAAGTGCACACAGTCAATAAAAGCATGGCCTCAGCTTGGAAGAGTTTAGTACCTGTTAAGTCAGCCTTCTCAGGCTCTCAAGAACAAGCAACTTGTCCCTGTCCTGACACAGGTGCAGATAACTAGTTTGTTCTGATCTTTCCATCTCCAGCTATACTAACAGCTAAATGTTTCACATACTCTAGTTACAGAAACAAGTAGTCCAAAATTCCACTTCATTAGAGCCAAAAGGTGAGGCCCACTTTCTAGGCTTCCACTGGATGACACTGGCTTAGGCTCCAAGTTAACATTTCCCTTAGCAAAAGCAGAAGGCTAATGGCCCAAACAAGTCAGATTTACACAGGTAAGAAAGAATATGTCAAAAAAATCAGCTTAAGATTCTCTCTCAGCATTCCCTCACACTCAGCATAGTACAGAAATACCAACACACTTCTCTTTCAAAGCTCTTACTTGATCCACCTCAAACAGCAAACTTTCCCAGGTAAAAACCAGAAGTTGCTCTGCTACGCAGGGGATTATGCTTGGAAGTGAAGCCTGCAGGGAGACCCACAGGTTTTGCAAAGTCATGCTGGACAATTTGCAACACGAACTGGTGTGCAACCAGATAGAAGGAGCCACCACCACTAGCTTACTTACTAGTTTTCCAAAACATCATCGATCCATGCAAATAGAAGGTCCCACAAGTATTAAAAAAACCCAACAACTGAGGTAAATGCCCTGTTATGAACAATTCCAGGTCCAGAATAATGAAATCATGCCTTCACAATAAAAATTCAATAAATAAGTCAGTTCTTCCTAAGAGCAAGTGTGCCAATTAAGCAAAAACTCTGTTACAGGGAAGAACTGCCAGCAGCACAAGTTATTTTAGCTGACATTACTTCAGAAAAAGCCCACCATTCACCATCTGTTCTGGCACAAATTCTGAGTGCTAAGAAAGTTTCCAACATCACTGATGAAAAGAAAGCAGTCAAGATGAAGAAGTTTTTGTTTGGCTGTTAAAAAGCAAAACAAGCATCTAGGACAGCTCACATTTCAGCAAGAACAAACACAAAACAGAAGTTCTGCACATTTCATAAAAATCATTACAGAGAATTACAGTAAGGCAGAGTGCAAGTGGAAGATACGTAGGGAATGTAACACAAAACAAATAACCCTTTAACAAATTTTATATGAGGAGCAGTTGGGCAACTCCAAGCAGTGGGTAACTTCTCACTGCAGGTAAGAAGCCTAAGTTTTCAGGGAATATGAGTGCTCTCTAGAAATACATTCATGGAAGCAACCACAGAAGAAACCACCATGTCAATGGCATGGAAAATGAAGCTTCCAAACGTCACCATTCGTCTGGAAATCAGAGGTCTGAAGTGTGAAGACAGCCTCTAACCATGAGCTACCTAACATTGCAATTCCTTTGAAATGTTTGATGAGTTCATACAGGGAATTATACCCATCCTATGAGGATAGCAGATGATATCAAGCAGGTAGAATGAAATCCAACGCTATCCCTCCATATCCCAATTATTTAGGCAATGAGTACTTTCCCATTAAACACCATGGGGAAGAAATTACTTTCTCATTTCCTCCCTGATTTTGTACAGCATAAAAAAAATATGAACAAACCACAAAAAACACAGAGTAAAAGCAAAATCTGAAACTTGCCAGGTGGCAGGAGATCAACTATTGTACACTAAAGCACCATCTGAAATTATGGGTTAGAACTATGTGGTCCATCACTATGACAAAGTTTAGACAAAAACATATGAACATAATTAACAGATTTATTTCTCCCCCACCTGAAACACAAAGCTAGTATGTCACTGCAATTTATGAATGAGCTGAACATTTAGGGCACCTTCTTAATAGTCTGGAAAATAAAGCTCAAAAATCCCTTACAAATTCTTCCTTAGACAAAACCTCAGTGACAGATGGAGTTTTAATATTTCTCGTGACACCAGATGATGCTTTATGTGCAGCCGTGCAATACCTCTTAAATAGTTATTTCAAAAAGTTCTAGTTTGTGTTAAAAAAGGCTTACTAGTAATTTAGTATCTATTATATTTTCTTTCTAAATGGAAGGAATCAACAAGGACAGTTTAATAACCTCAAAACTCTAGGTAGTATTCTCAATACATGAGCTAGGATTCCTAGTAGAGAAAACCTTAATTATTTTTTATGACCTTAAAAAACTCAGTGCTAGGAGTTACTGTGCATCCCTTTTACAGATTTTACATTAAGAAGCTTAAAATGTTTCAACATTTCTAATTTACTGTAATCTTGCTTTTTTCTTCTTTTTCTTCCCCACAGAGCAATTGAAACACAACCTATTTATTAACTCATTTCAAGTCACTATCCCTTGAAGCACACATCTTATGCCATAGAAACCTGGGTTTGGTAAACAAGAATGTTTGATTCCCCATAAAGCAGCCCAAAATTTGTGCAAAGTTCAAGAACAAATCTGCAGACATAATAGATTGATAGGTTATCTTTTTTCTTTACCCAATCAATTTCTGAATTCATCTAGAAACAACACTGTTTACAACTAAGTAGATTCCTTCCTTAAGTATTGCCTTCTTTTTTTAAAGTATCTTAAGTTGGGAGGAGTTGGGAATGAAAGATTGGGGAAAGAATTTTTACCAAACCAAAAATCCTCAGTGTTTTTCAAAAATTAACACTCCAGATATTATTTTAAGTTCAAATTAAAAGTGCAAACTAGGAGTGCATGGATTTAGGAGAGTGTTTAGTGCTGTCTAGTTATCAGATTTACACAGGTGTGCAGATGGCAAAAACCTCAATGAGGGCACTGCATCAGTTTTGCAGCATCTGTCCTACTTACCAGCAGATCAAAACAGCATTTATTTGAGAGCATTCAACCCACTTCCACAAAAGCAGATAAACATTGGCCAAAGAAAGGAAAGGAAATCTGTTTGAGGGTCTCTCTTTCTCATCTGTGCATGCTGCAGTTCCCACTGACAGCACTGTACACTCATACAATAGAATCCATCTCACCAGGCTAGAAAGCTTTAACAGTAACACTGAGGTCTAAGTCTTCCACCACCAAAAAAATTATTTTATTAAATGCAGAGTGAGAAACAGAGCAATACTCCAAAACCTAGTTTTATTACTTCAGTTTTGTGAGTACCCTTTTATCACTTATTGTTATGAAAGATGTCCTTCTCAGACACACCTAAGGTTAGCAAAATCTGGGTATGTTAAGTATAGCAGAAAAAGGCTGCACCTCCACAAGGAACCTTTTTAGTATACCCTCTTACTGCAGGCAAATCCCTGGAGCCCAGACCTCTAAAACGTGCAGATCAAACAAAACACATTTTAACTTTTCATAAAGAAGAACTTTCACCAATTCTGTTACTCAGCCTAAGCGGCCTCCCAGAGCCTAGGCCAGGCAGACAAGATATTTCTATCTCTAAAAATACATGATACATTTAGGTGCACTATCATTTCTATAAAACACATTTCAGCAAAGACTTTGAGCTCACCGTCACAGACTTCAGAGTCATCCCATGATAGGTGCCCATGGTGTCAATTTTAAAGCCTTCCGTTTCTGCAAAGAGAAAAAAAACTCTTCTGTAAATCTTTATGAACACAGGAGTGCCATGTCTAAACAGACAACACTGCAAATACCTTTGAAGTTAATTTTTCAAAGAGCACATCTTCCTGTTGGTAGTGGTTTAGGTTCTGTTCCCAACACAAAACCTGGTTACTCATTAGGAAATCTGCTTTCTTTACACAGAGGCCTATTTGATATTTCTGATTTCTGTAACCAGAATAAGCTTTTCCTGCTGCATGGAATGATTGAAAGCAGTTCAGAGAAAGGATATGAATCTAAATCTTTGTAAGAGTATGTTACAACTTGCATGAGGTCTCAGAAATTCTCTTCAGTACAAAACTGAGAGGTACCTCATTTTCCCAGAACACATTATAATGCAACATATTCAACTTGTATTAGTGGAAAAATATACTTAAGAAACCAGTTTATGTGCCAGCTATAAACATGTGGCCATTTTACTTGACAAATTCACTTCTGGAGTGCAGAAGAGCAACCATGTCATTGTCATATGATGCAGAGGACAGAATCTGTATAAAGACACAATGGCAGACTAAAGGTTATAAAAAGGAGGGTTCTTGGGGTGGTTTTTTCAATTAGTTTTAATTAGATTGAATTTATGCTAAGTGCCAGAAGCTTGCAACTGCTCAGTGACTAAACCTGCTGTCAGCAGCCTATTTGCTTTTGAATACTCCTTCTCTGTGCTCTACCAAAGTAAGCTCCTGAATGCTGCCACTAGGACTTGCAAGGAAACCTTTCTCCTTTTGCAAATTCCCCAGTCTCATGCTTCTACTGTCAACTGAACCCATCATCCAACCATCCAACTAATTCCTACTTAAAATGGCATGATAATCACCAAACCATGATAAACAAGCATTTGTATACATTTACATCAGCTTTTGGGCTATTTCAACTAGAGTTGGGAAAAGGTAACTGACGCTGTGCAGAAAAGTGCTACTTGGAACTGGTACCTTTTTGTCATTTATTACACTCCCTTCATAATATACATCAGCACAAAAACATGATAGATGAAAAAATAGTGCAGAACCAAAGCAATGCTCCTAACCAAACCTACTGAAAGTACAGAAAGAAAAATATTAAGTTTTCAAAATGGTGAGAGCTTCTAGCTCTCATCATGAGTAAATTAAACTGAAACCCAGACAACCTTGAAAACAATGCACATGCCCTGGGAAACATCTGTGGTTGCTCATCCTTTCTCCCTTAGAGGAGAAAGATCATCAGACGCTCGTAGGAAATGAGGCAGGAAAGTTTCCCAGATTTAAGAACTCTCCAGTGCCTATAAAAAGATACTTAAGAGTTGAAAACTTGTCACACTCCTGTCACCACAGAGACAGCTATCTACTTTCTGAACAGTTTTGGGTTTTACCTTTTCCCCCTCAATCCTGCTACCCAGACTTGCCATTCACTACCAAGTGGAGATGCCCTGTGTCACCAAGCACATTTTGTTTTAGTCTCCTCAGCTCCAGGTCTTCTTCACCTTGACTTCTCCCCTTCTGCCAGATCTGACATTTATGAACTACAGACATGATTCTGAGAAAGTAAAATGCAAGTACAGACCCACACAAATCCAATCTTTCCTACTAAAAAGGGGGGAGGAAAAAAGCAGCCTAGTCTCACTGTATAAACTGATATTGCCTTAGCACCTTTCCCCTCAGCCCCAGGATGCAGCTATGCATTGAGTCTTAGCTCAGAGGTCATACAGCTGAACTGGAGCTAAGGATGGTCAGATGTGACTCCACTAACACTTCCATGGATAACAGTCTTCTCTGTGACTATATAGGTCACTGTTTCTGGGCAAGGAGCATATTAATATTTCAGCTGGTGCCTGGAGCCTTGTAGAATACTTGCTAGAACTCCTTAAGTTGAAGAGATGCTTTTGCTGACTTGGAGTGACATAAATCAGAGGTGTCTAATCTAGGCTGACAGCTGTTTGTGAATTTCAGAACATCACCAACACAAGAACCTTCATCTTTTCCAGACTGACCTATTATGGGTTCCTCGTGCCTGTGACACAGTGTTTCCAACTATTTTGGTCCAATGTTCTTTCCAAAGAATACAGACCCCTCCTTAGCAAAACCAGCACAGCACCAGCCCCTGTTGTGCCTGGCCTGCCACGGCTTCTTTCCTCTCAGCACAAATCCTGACTCTATAATTAGTTCTACACATTTGCTCCCTGTCTCCATCAGCGTCTCAAAGGGAATAAGGGCCCACAGAGCCAGAAGCAGGCAGAAAGTAAATCAAAGCAGAGAGGGGGACCTGGCAGGAAACAAGTCTTTGCTCAACTGCCACTGGTTTTATCTTTTGCAAAATTCTTCCCAAGTTTCTCATAAAATCTGTCCTGGTTCACTTAATGAGCCACAAACCACAGTGCTGGCTCTCACCAGCTTCCTGCTCCCAGCCTTGTCCTGACCCTTCCTTCTAGCAGGAGAAGAAAACAACTCGGAAGAAGAGCCACTTGTCTTAAGCAAACTCCAGTTCCCTGCCTGATGAATGTTTCCAGCAGCTACACAGGGCCCCGATGCTATTTAGCAGCTACTCAGGTAGCAAATAAAACAGTTCTGGTAATTTGCAAATAATGACATAGCAGTTTTCGTTACTAATGCAAATATAAGACATGCTAAATGGTCAAAGCAGAATGCGGGCACCCACTTATGTTCCTGCTAACAGTTACTGCAGCCACTACGAGATCTACTGCAGAGCCATGGTCTGCTATCTGCAGCAGGGTGGGATCTTTAGAAGAAACCACCTCCCAAACTGCCCACTAGCTCTCCAATTTCCAGCCTCAAACTCTCAAGCAACTGGTGAACAAGAGTTAAGCATTGCCAGCTTCTAGATAGTCACAGCGACTTCCCCTGAAGCAGAAACAGCACAGCCACTTTTCTCAGAACACAGCTTTGTTGGTCTCATCCTCTCTCATACTCCACGTGAGCTAATCACTTTTGATCTCATCCTCTCTCATACTCCAGTCAGCTAATCACTTTTACAGAAATAAGCACTGCTTCAAGCAGTAGACCTGCCACTTGCCCATTGGTACTATTTTCTAAGGTCTCAACAGTTTGTATCCTTGGACATATTTAGCAGCACCTTCAGCTCCACTCACAGTGCACAGCCTGTGCAAAGCAGGAAACAAATGCTTCCAAGTCAGAGATTCCAGTTGCACCTTCATTCCCACTTCAAAAATTGCTGAGGGTGTTAGCCAGCTTAATGTTGTAATAGATATTCAAGGACCGGGCTAGAAAGCAGAGGCACTTCTCCCAGAGATTCTCCAAGGGCAGAGACTGGCCCTGGTGCAGCTGCTCAGAAGCAGACCTGGGATACAAGAGGCCACAGGAAAGAGGAGCAAAACAGAGTGACCCAGAGCCCCAGGGATGTGCCCTCAGCACACATCAGCATAAATGCTGGACCATGCCCTCTAAGAACACAAAAGCAATGCTTCTCCTCCCCCTCCCAAACCAGCTCCAACCTGTACTGCTGACTCATGCACCAGCACGGAGATGAAATGCTAATGCTTGGCCAAGAAATAGCTTACCCAGTTTAAAAACCCAGTTTCACTGGTGATAATAGAAGGAGCAGTTAAAATGATAAACCATCAATTAAGAAAAGGTTATTTAAGGAAAAAAGAGCCCTTTAAATAAAAGCACCATGATGGCATGACTCTGGACCCTTATTTTTAAACTTGGAATTAGATGCAGAACAACTGCTAAAAAACATATTTGAGAGTCTTCAATACCTTGGGAATTTTCAATGAAATTAGTACAAAGTTAAGATACACATTTTCTTTAGGCAAAAAGCAGTCCATATTAAATGCTTTAATCACAGGTCTAACACTAAGGACTGAAGAATGCAAGCAAAGCCCAACAAAAATTTTGTTATGAAAAACTGTACTGCAACATTTTCTCTTTGCCAAACATAATCAGTTTTAGAAATATATGCATTGTTAAAAACACTGATATCAACAGATGCCTTAAAAACTATATCTTTAGAGATTACACATCATAACGAGAACTGAATAAACAACTCTAATGCTTCAAAAATAAACTTTTTTTTTTCTTCTTCAGTCATTTCTTGTATTATGGTCAATGTTTAACAGTTCCATAACCTAAAGACTGGTAAAAGGAAACCATAAACATTTCCAGTGTGGTTCATCACTAGTTACCTTTCTAGCATCACCATGTATCAATCCGAGTGCCTTTTCTTATTTAAAAGAATTAGACCTGGAAATAAACATATGCACCCTAATGCATCAGCTTTTTGGACTGACTACTTTCTCCATCACCATTTGGGTGCATGTTCCATTTCCTTGCATATAAGTATTAATGCTCTGAAGTGCCTTCCATTTGCTTAAAGCCCACTGCTCTACATCCATCTAGGTCACTCTGCACTTAATTCGGCACCTGCTGTAGCTCAAGTCATCCAATCCGGGTACAAACTTGAACTCTGATACATTACCAAAAGAATAAAAGCTTTAAAGAGACTCAAATTAACCTGAATTTCTGGAAGGAAGTCAAGGGAAATAAAAACAGAACAAAGCAGCATGTCTCAAACACTGAAGAGCTCAAGTTAAAGACTCAGTTTGAATTGTGGATGAGTAAGACTGAATAACCACTTCTTTTTTCAGCTGTGTACTCTTCAAGCCCCAGATAGCAACAGCTCTGCAGACTGCCTGGAAATGATTCACTACCCCACTTCACAGCCCCAGTAATTTAATCCCTGACACCAAATTTCATTCTGCATAAGGTTTTACTGAGCCCTCCTTTACAGCACTGTACCCTATCAAGTAAAACTTTCACACTTAAATTTCCAAGCTACACTAATTACTTTACAAATTCTCTGTACAGTTCATATCTAACGGCTCTGTAATAATCCTACCAGTAATTAACACCAACATCTTAAGTTTCTCACAGTTAAAAACAATTACAGTATGAATCCATGTGTGTTTTCCAGCATGGAAGCAAACGTACAGTACTCAAAGTTATCAAACTACTTGGTGTCACCAAGCTAGAAAATGCAGATAGACCACTCTTTTTCCAAATGTGAATCTCTTGCACGTATTCTCTGCTGGAAAAAAAGCAGAATCCTATAATCTTAAAAGTGAATGAAATAAATAAGAGTCTAACAGCTAAAACTAAGTCTAACCAGTACAGCTTCAGAACTGGTATATCTGTTACCAGTTCTACTCACCTTGTGTGAAAGGAAATCACACAATTTAAAAAAAAATAACTTATAATGAGAAATACTTTATAAAGAAACTTTCTTAACAATGGATAAGAGAGAGAAACAAAATGTTATGGTCCAAGGTCACCACAAATTTAATAACCTCACAGTCCTCTGTTACCTGGGCTTAGTACTTAGGACTGATTGAAAGTTGGGCAAACTTCTGGAAAACAGCAGCTATGACTGAAAATCCAACAGAAGTACAAGAGCAATTCAAATATAAAATGACAATAGCAGGAAGTCAACAGCAAGCTTTGCTGAAGGAAATACTTGGATGCAGCCAACAGTATTCTTTTCACCATTATGGACTGAAACCACATGGCTCTACAGCAAGACTGATTTACACTAAATAGGACTGAATACTGGTGGAAGCTTGGGTGGTTTTTTTATTTTGTTTTGTGGGGAGTAGTAACAAGTGGCTTCTACTGCCTTGAAACCTTGAGAACAACAATAACAGGCAAACAAGGTTCCTGGAATAAGCCTTAAAGACCTAACTTTGGAACAGCACAGAGAAACCTAACCTTGCCATCTATACTGAGAGATGCACTCAAGGGGTCACAAAAATGATCCATTTTCAAGATTACCATCCCAGCACAACTGCACACTTCGAAATCACAGAACAAACAAGCATGTGAAAAGGATCATCTCAGGTAAAGTCATCCAAAAAAATCGGGGAAAACCAAGGTAGAGCATCCCACAGGAGAGGACACAGGATACCTTCCTAAACATCAAATGCATTTGAGCACAGGATTTTTAAATCCTTTAAAAGATTTTCAAATTAAGTTGCTCAAGAAGATATGACAGACTGCAGTTTGAAGAAGACTGTGCATTGCATGAAAAAGTATCACCAGGAGTAAAGATGCATACTAATATTAATGAAGTGGGGAAAAAAAAGCTCAAGGGAGTAATACAAAGAAAAGGAATAAAACTATAAAAGTAGGGACAGTTTGCACAGGATGGAGCTCTGTGTTGAAAAGATACCATCACTAACTGCCAGCATGAAAGAAACAAAACCAACAGGAAGGAAACAGCACCCAAGGAAAGTAAGTGCAAGGAGTTCACCTCCTTGCCTCAAAGACATTTGAGCAGTTGGGCACTGCCAAGTAACACGCTCTTCCACTTTCCACGGGGAAGTATCTAGGATGTGCAAGTCCTCCTGCAAACAGCATCCCAATACCTTCCTCTGGCATACATCACAGAACTTGAAGAATGTTAAAGCAAAGGTTTCTCTGTCCTGCCTGACCAAAGCTGCAGGAACAAGACACCCACTGGAGAGAAGGCTCCCAGCTCCTGCCTCTGGGCTGCCTGAGCAGCTCTGCTGAGTGCTTGTGCAACTCATTGTTTGCTCTTCAAGACAGCACAATCACCACCCCCCTCATATTTATCATTAAAGCAATCTAAACCACTCTAGCAGCAAAGCCTGTCCCATCTGGTATGAAAATTTTAAGTCAGTCAACCAGAGAGGCATCCTGATACACCCCATCAGAAATAATGATCCATCACAAGAAGCAGGGAAATTTGGCTGCAACTCAACAGTTTAGTTAATGCATGTTAAAATTCCTAAATTTACTCTCTTAGCTCTACAAACTTTGAACTGCTTATGTTAAGAACAAGGCTGTTAATGGAAAAATTCTGTATTTAACCACACAAATATTCAAAGAAAAAACAGTTCACCTCTTTGCTGCCTAAACTTCAAATCCTCATGAATACTGTAGTATTATATGAAACTGAAAATAGACAGTAAACCATAATCCTGCTGCAACTAGAAAAGGACTACTGAGGAAAGAGCAAACAGCTGAGACACAGAGACAAAAGCTTTGAGACATTGCTTCCTGGCTTTGTTTCAATCTTTAGCCAAAATCACCCTATGCCCATTGTCACACACATCACACAACCCTGCCTTCCACACCTTGCAGCCAACCACAGGCAGTCAAAGAGGGTAAGAAGTTGAAACCCTTCAGAATGGCAGAGATCTACAGAGTTCAATTTTATCTTAGGTGTTATCCATCATTTCTAATAAATGTGGATACAATGACAAACACTGCAAGTTATTACACTTTGAACTTAATCATCTTTCTTTTCCTTCACACTTCTTTCCCAAAAGCACAAATACTGCAACCTTTCCATAAACATATGTAATTTCAAGTTCTTACCAGATTTACCATAAAACAACCAGTGTTTAAGGAATAAAAAATGGCTTATTTTTATTGATGACTATTTCTGCTTGTAATCTCACTTCTGCACTGAATATTTATGAGCCACAACTTCATTTTGAGGGCAATTAAATTAAAAATCCTGTAAGGAATGACTTCACTTGTGATACAGCTGCGAGTGATGTGCATCATTCAGTTTTAAACAAATGACAGGACCAGTGCTGAACGGCCTAGGAAAACATTATGGCTTTTGAAAACCACCTGCACTAGGAGTTCCAGTTAGACTAAAATTTAAAAGTTACAGTTTTACAACAGAATACCCTAGAAGTAAGATCGTTGCTATTTTCTAAAGTTAATTTGAAGAAGATATCTCAAATATCTCTAGGTCCTCTCCTAAGAAATTCAGATGTTAATTACTAATTCGATGCAACTTCCTTAAGTGATGTACCAATACCTTTCATAAATCAATCTCGTGTTTGAAATACATTCTTTCCAACACCTCATTTATACTTCCTGTATACTGTAGTTTGGTATTATACCACTGCTATTTTTAAACTATGTCTTTCTTTAAATATACCTAGCTCTGTAACTAAACCAACTAAAAGAAAGCAGAAAGTTAAGGCACATAACCACACCCTAGAATGAAGGAGTGTGATAATGACAATTACCCAGGTACAACATGGCCATTGCAGGCGTTTCATAACCACAAAGAAACCTTTCCACTGGAACAAGAGCTGGAGTCCAGTCAAGTCCACTTCAGCAGAGACAGAAACCCCAACACCACATTCTCTGAACGCTGAAATGGATTTTTCACCATTGCTAATTACAGACAGAAACATTTTCTTCCCTATCAATCACCTAACCTCTTATCTGATTTCTGCTCAGAGGCTTCTACATTAAACTCTTTCTGGTGAGCTGCTCTACAAACTCTTCTGGGTTCTCTCCTGCCATGCAAAACCTGCTATTTCCTGTTCCCTCCAGAACTGCTCACATGTGGTAAAAGCACCAAATCCACCCACCTGTTTAGCACAGATGTTGTGCAGGGTTGCTGACTAGAACCATGTGCTTTGACATCTAGGAGGACACAGACCACCCCTTTTCCTAAACTTCTTGTTGTAAAAGAGTCCACAATGAATTATAGGCTTTGGTATACTTGAATTGTTACACCTGCCCATTAATTTACTTTATTCCATATACTGTCCAGTTTAGATAGTTACTACTTTTAAGTCTTAATAGGAAACAGTACTAAAAGGGAAACCACTTGGCAAACAGATGAGTTTTGAAGATTTAAAATATTAATGGAAGGAAACTGAGTAAGTACTAGTAAAAATATTCATGGAAGAGTTGGTTTCGTTTTATATTTTGTTGTTCCTTTCTTTCCCAATCCCCTTGGCTTTTATTATAACAATTAATTCTTCATGGAAGCTACTTTAGATTGTTTTTCAATGCTGATAAATCCAGCAAACATCCTGCTTTGGCTTTTTTCTCCATCCCACCATGCAGCTGACAATGAGCAGTAGTAAATAAAACCACTGTACTGAAATAAAAGCATATTGAGGCCAACGGGGAATAGAAATAGACTTCAAGAGAAGATAATACAATATCTGACCAAATTTCCCATAGGAAGTTTTGTACACAAAAAAATACCCCCATAAACACAAAGGATGTATTCACATGTAAATGCACATTTACAACACTTTTTTTCTTATTTAAATAATTTCAGAGATGAGTTGGCTACAGTTTCCCTGAAAAAAAATGATAATAACTTGGACCAAATGATCTAAAAGATGCAAGCTGAATTGTTCACCTACAGTTTAAAATGGCATTTAGCAGCATGTAAGCCCTTGCAGCCAGAATAGAAAGCCCTTAAAAGCATATATGGGAAGTTTCATTAAACATGAAAATCATTTTGTTTGAGAATTAGAAGGAAGAGGCAATTCAGAAGTGCAACAAAATTTGCCTGACCTTCTGCAAGAAGCACAAAAACATCCAACCACAGCACACAAAGATTTGTAAAATAAAATCACAGCAAGGTATGAAATTGAAGCAACTGAACTTGTGCTAAAAACAAGATATAAAAAGCAATGGGAAGAGAAGAAAAATTACATTAGAAAGACAAATCATTACTCAAGTTCAATCTTCCACATGTTTTAAAATTGGTGAGAATTCTTCAATATTGTAGATTATTTCCATCTTCTCGCCAGAAGGGCGCTTATATTTTGCACTGCTGTTATCAGTTTGGTTTTTAATTTAAACAGACATAACAAGCTAATATTTACTTGGAGTTACTGGAGGCAACTTTTAAAGTAACTGTGATTGTTTGAGGACAGGCAATCTATTTCATGTTACCCACCTGACAGTCATCCCTTGCGCTTTTTATTAATTGCATAGGACTTTCCCCAAACAAATAGGTTTTCTCTAAGAAGTTCTGGTTTTAAGCTTTCAGTTGACTTCCTGAGAGGTAGAAGTAATTTCTAAGAAATAATACTTTTAGATTTTATTTCTTGGAAAATCTATATTTAGGCATAGCTACAGCTTTTTTTTTTTTGGTCCTTTCATAGGTGTGTAAAGCAATAGCAGAGAAAATCCTCTAATATAAACTTTATGACTTGCCAGTTTTGATTGCAATGCTTCTTTCAAAAGTAAAAAAAATTGAGAACCAACTTACCCTCTTTGCCTTTAAATCTTTCCTGATCGTATCTGTTGTAGGCAGCTGGAATAGGTTGCTTATTTCGTAAAGTGGGATCCTAAAAGAGGTTAAACAAGATTTGTAAAACATACTATGAGGTATTTGATGGTTTTTGAACTTCATGAAGTATTACTTAGAACTGCTCAAGAGTTTAAAATCAGTTCACTTTTTTAGGGGTTTCAATGCATTTGAAAACTTCTGATGTTTCCCTTCAATATCCATTTACAATCTTACAGAAACAGAGTTTAGAAGCACATACTGAATGCAATGAGAACAACCTGAGGCAACACTAAAATAGCAGTAACAAACTACATTACTAAAATCTCTAAGTTTAATGAAATCACAGATTTTGTTATACTTAAAGAATTAGTGGGGGGGGAGAAAAAAAAAACAATGGACAATTCATTATTAAGGCTTCAGACACACAAAATTTTCCGTGTCAGCCTGATTAAGCTGAAGTTTTGCCAAATAAAATAAATAAAAACAAATTTTGAGGAAAAAAGGCATTCTGGGAAAAAAGGTTTTAAAAAGCACCAATCTGGAGGCTCAACACCAATTCAATCACTTTGTAGATGGCTTAGTTATATATTCTGAATGGGACATTTGAATAATGCCATGCACAATTTAAGAAATTCAACACAAAGCAAATATTTACATGTCGAAATTCATCTTGCTATTTAAATTTAGCCCTTTGTTAAATGCAGTAGCAGCAAAAACAAAACCAAGGATGATTAAACAGCTTTAGAGCAGACTGCCACCATGTTCAAAAATATATTAGGTTTAATAGAACACAATAGTAAACACCACAATTCTAAACAAATCCTGTCTAATACCTAGATGAAATTAAACAATAAAGCTCTAAGTCTGTCCTGATTTATTGCAGGCAAAAGAAAGCTGGTTCAAGCTGTTCCCACTCATGAGTCATGCTCCAGATTCTTAAACATTTGCTACCCTATCTGTCAGAAAAGCAGCAAAACATTTCGTTTGAAATGGCAGTACTCTCATCTAATACATTTTTTGCAAATAGATGCAGCATGTGGCTAGTGTTTGATAGATGCAGAAGCTGGCACTAGCAGTTTAATCTCTCAGTAATAAGAGCATAATGAACAAATTAAACTAATATATTCAACTCTTTAAATACCAATAAACGCAACTTAAGTCAAAGAGTAACCGTGAAGTTATGCTTGAAAAATGTGCATTTTTGGAAGCAAACCAAAACAGATTTTGTATCTAATAAAGAGAAGACGCTGTACTCTCACTGTTGGTGTTGCAGCCCCTCACGTTCATCCAGGCGCTGCTCTTACCGTTGGTGCTGTATTTGGTGCAGGTCTTTGCTCAGGTGCTCGCCCTTCTTCTCTGGCTTTAACTGATTGAAGAATTGCAAAAATATTCTTGGCAAAGTTCTGAAAAAGATATCAGATACCCGTGAACCTTGCTGACCATCTGCATTTCACATAATAACAACACAGGTAGAAGACACCATCTGGTTAACTTGCATTTCACTGAGAAACAAAACTAGGGCACCAATTCTCTAAATAGGTGATTTGTGATTACTTTTCTGTGACAGGACCCAAACATCAACAGAGTTTTAAGGCATCCTTTAAGGCCCAAACCTGCTAAATCCAACTGGCACAAGGTAAACCAAACTCTTCACACAGCACTTGTAATCTCGTTGTTCCCTCCTGCCTACCATGCCCTTACGTGCCCTTCGGAACTCTTCATGCTGGAGCAAGGTGGAAAAACGTTTGCTCAAGGCTTCCAGGACAAGTCTCATCTCTGAGGCACAGGTGTGAAGCCACTGACAGGAGCCTCCTGACAGGGAGCCTCGGGCACAGCCCATCCCTCGGCCTGACCCTGCACTACGGGAGCTTTTCTCCACCCAAGAACCCTCAGCTACTCGCAGGGAAAAGTCCTTACGGACCCTGGGGAGGCTCTCCCCCGTCCTGCAGAGAGCAACTGAGGCAAGGCAGCCAGGGAATAATTTCCTGCACTTTCCAGCAAGGGTTCTGAAGAGCAGAACATGCTTCAGCTGGTTGTTAATGGTTCACAGGCACAACCCCATCACATTGTGGTCAGCTCTCTAATATTTATCTTGAATTATGACTTCACTCTAATTGGTACCAAGTAATTTAAGCAGTAGAGCTTCTCATGTTAAACTGGAAGAAGCAAGTATAGAAATCACATTCCCAAATCCTTGATCCATGAGTGATGCAAGGTAATCCCAACACCTTCATGCAGTGTTTTGTCAGATAATCAAGTCACAAGAGAACAAAAGATAATCATCAAGGTTTATAAAACATATTCCTGTCCATAATATAAATGGGACTGCTTTATTCTAAACAAAAATGAAATGTTAATTAAACTTTTGAAAATCATATGCTTATTATATTACCACTCAATAGGCATTTTAAGCTATAGAGTTAGGTGTACACAATATCTGTCACTAATGTCAATTTTCAGTAATGGTTCATCACTAAAAGAAACCTTTTGTCAATTAAGGAAAACGGAGCTTTTTTTATTGGTTCAGAATAACACAAAGTACTCACAAAATACTAATACTATTCCAGAAGATAGTATACTAACATTGAAGTGATGTTAACACCACTGGCATCATGAAACAAACACATGAATTACAAAACAAAGACTTCTCAGGTGAATTTTGAAGAAACCATTTAGAGAGGGTTGTACTGCAAAGCTTCCCTAAGCCTGTTCACTTGAACTCACCCAGCACATTGTCAATCCACTGCAAACCAGCAAGGCAGCAACTGGAAGACCACCAGAAACGCTTAGGAAGGCAAAACTATTCCCCAAGCAAACCCAGCTCTTTTGACAAAGTCTGAAAGAACTCACACAAAACTGTATTTAAAGTTCTTTTCAGTCAGAAAAATCTGGGGAAAAAAACCTTTCAAGAGCTGCAAGTCATGCACAAATAAATTATACAAGGATACCCGAAGTCTAAACTTCAGGCTTTTACTGGAAATTCAGATTTCTCCCAAACTGTGGACTGGGCAGCATATCCATCACAATTCTTGTCATTGCTGTGCTTTATCACACACTGTCTCTAGGAGACAAGGAGCTACTCTGTCTTCTGAAACTCACAAGGAGGACTCATTAGCAAGAGGAGGAATGTTTTAAGGGATTGTCCATGCAGAAGCCAAATCTTCTTCTAGTCATAAGGAAGCTACAACCAGCTTTCACAACTCTATTTTATTCATAAAACCCACAGTTAATGTAGTCTTAAAGTGAGTTCAAATTTCAAATTATGAACTTTTAAAAGGTCTTTAAACATACGGGATATTAATAGTGTTGAATTGCATGTCCTGGACCAAACTTTAACTTCTTTCAGGTAAAAAACCCCACAGGATTTTCTCCCATCTGCTGAAAACAAGTCACTAAAAAGCATGGAATTAGAAGTGTTCTTGCTGATGTCTTTTTTCCACAGCATGAAAATGCAAGTCCCCCAAGACCAAAACTAATGTCTGCTTGGAAGGGGAAAAGCCAGCAGTGTTTTAACAAGCACTTGAACTAACATCATCTTCTTGCTGCTCACTGCCTTGGTCAGGGATGTGGGATTACACAACTGTGACAGAAATATGATTGAGCAGGAAGCCCACTGCAGGTACAGCTGATTTGTAAAGCCCTGCAGAGTGGCAGGACTGCAAAGTTTTCATTGCTCATACCTTCAGAGATCAGAATAGGAATATTCCTTAGCTTCTACCCTAGATTTAGTTCCTCTCGATAATCAAGTGCAACATTTTTACTACCAAAAACTTCTGATCTGGGGAACAGAACAGGAAAGAAAAAAAAAAACCAACCCCAAACATCAAAATATTTGTTTCTCTGCACAGATGCTCTACCCCTTGCCAACACAGTGACTAACACAGACCAAGTGAAGTTACTATCAGTGGTGTTAATTTAACACCAGGCCTTCTGTGGAGAAATCCCAGAGCCAGTCAGATCAGGCTGCTCTGCTGAGGAAGGCTTAGTGAAGTCACATCACTAACTAGACTTCTTGTGCAATAAAAATATTTCCAACTCAATATATCAGTTTATTCTAAAAAAATTGCAATCTTCATTCTGCAACCTATCTTTAATTTCTGTATATTGCCATAACCTTAATGTTCATTAAAAATACTTCTAGTCGCTACAGCAGCTTTATCATGCTAGCAAAAATAAATGAATATTTTTTTAAGTGTTCATGAAGGAAAAATATTTATTTCAGCTTCACAGAAAACAATTCTTGAGGAAAAAATATTCAAAGAAAAGTATACTTCATCTCAATCATCCGGCAAAAATAAAATCTTAAATCTAACACAAAACTAGAAGCATATACACTGTTACACAATATGGCTTAGAGTTCTTCAAAACTTTCCTATAGCTAAGTTGTAAATCTAATTAAAAATAGGTTACATTCTGGGATTTCACTGCAGAGAGAGAGGAGCCTAAGAAAAACCATATGAACTTAAATAAACTCTTATTTGAACTGACAATAAGGATTTCTTGTTGGATATGCATCCCAGGAAGATCAAGAGCTACAGAATGCTATAAACATTGTCCAAACTTAGAGTAGGGCTGAAGAAGGAAGAATTGAGCCCCTACTACACTTCTTTACACATTTGCTTGATATGCTCAGACATACTGCTAAATCCTCTGCAGCCACTGACAGACTGAAAGGCATGATGCTGTACCAAAAAGGCAATATTCCCACCACACATTTTCAGTAATTCCTATATATGGCACGACAAGAAAAATGAAAACAGTATTCAGATGGCCTCGTAAAAGTACAGCAGAAATCAAAAAGCTGTTGAAGAACTGTATGAAGTGATGAACTGTATATTTAAAAGAAAATATTTTACACATCTAAATTTAAAGCACATATTTAAATTTGGAGTTTAAATCAAAAAGCAAAAAAATCATTTAAGGCATCACTCTCCTATGCATCAGAATATGTGTCTTCAATTTGCATACTGTTCACCAACACTGAAGTTGATTCTCTCTCCTCCCTGCTCTTCGAATTCAGAGCAAGTCCTAAAGCACTGCATTTTATGTGGTGTGCTAGGTTGCCCCCAGAATCAAAGGTTGGATATATACAATATTGATATTCAGGAACAGTCACAAACAACTGCCAACATGCAACATACTGGTAGAACAGTGATGGGAGCTATTGATATTGTCTGCACTGTGCTTATTCAGATCACAAAAACGGCCAGCATTTCTGCCCCAGCATCTTTCCTCACCTTACACAAGAACCCTTCAGAGCAGCCCCACAGCTGGAAGGCCTCCTGAACTGCAGAGCTGCGCTGCAGGAGGTGCTCCCGTTTGAGTTCCACGCCCGTGCAGCTGTCCCTGCTTTGCTGTCACGTGCAGGACATGTCACACGCACAGGGTGCGCGGCGGTACCCACGGACGGACGGCGGGGCCTCCCAGCGCCCCTCAAACCCCGCTCCGGACACCTGAGAGCCGGACAAGCCCCGCTGCCCTGGGGCACACAGGGAGCACACTGCACACAGGAGGTTGTTAACAACCACCACCAAGAACAGGTGTTTGCAATCGTGCTTTCAGGACAACGGTAGTTTAAGAAAGTCACATTACAGTACCGGAATTTATATCACTAACCAACTGAAAGCAGAGGACATGATGACTTTTTCAGGCGTCAGCTCAGGGAACCTATAAGAAACTATTGATAAAACTGAAGTTGTTACTAACTGCTGGGGGAAAAAAATAAAAATCAGACACTCCCTTTCAAAAAAATTATGCTGGGCATTTCTTTATGTTCCAGTCAAAAAGTTAGCTGAAGTTTTACTATAGCTGAGCTGAAAACACAGCTATTAGCCTTGTATGTTTGTGGACTACATTTTCAGTAAAAAGTTCCAATTCTTACTTGTTTCATGTTATCTTCACTAAACTTTTATAGAAAGAGTATTATATGAAAGACAACTAAAACATTTAATTTTAAATAGTAAAATGTTAATTCACAAGTGTGAAAGAGCAGCAACACTGTAACAGCCTGAAGATAGAGAACAGCATAAAATCTCAGAAATTCCTGTCCCTCTCATCCATAATCCTACTTTATTTCCCCTATGAATGCAGCATATAGCAATACATATTTTTTAATAATTATGCTACAGCAGTGGTTAAGGAGTTACTTTATAGCTGACCTAAATACTCTTTTAAGAAATATAAGGCTTTATTCTACAGATTTTTCTGTCAAATTCTGGGTACCTATATACAAAACAACATTTATTACTGCTCAATACAAATACAATTTTTAAGACCTGGCCCATCTTTCCTTTAAGTGCTATATTCAAACTGTCTGCACCAGTGCCTAGCAGCAGTAGAAGTCTGCCCAGTTTTACTAAGCAAGCCAGTGTTGGGTAAAGAGGAGTTTGGGCACTCAAGCTGTACCATGACACTTGTGCACAGCCACTCTACAGCCGTCCTCCTGTTCCACGTGAGGGACTAATGAGGACACTGGTTGCTATTAGCCTGGCACTCCTTTGCTTTTTCAATTGTGCTGTTCAAGTCACCACTAATGTGAATTTCATGAACATGGGACAATTCTGCCACCTAGAGCCCACACATAAAGATGCCTTTACAATCAAAGAATTTCTTAATATCCAAAATCTAACTCTCAGACTTTTTAGCTGTCAAAAGTGATAAAAATACTACTAGTCTTGCTTCAAAATTGTTTCATCTAAATACTTCTCTAGTTGCAAGATAATATAAAAGAATTTACTGAGATTGCAATTACAACTGTAGTGTTAATTTCCTCACAGGTGACTTCACTAGTAAGAATGCTCAAGAGGTATCAGAACAAAAATAAGAGAACTAAAAGTAACTGAAAACACAATTTCTCGCAACATTTACTTCAAATATGGTAGTTACTGTTAAAAGAATCAAGCCTACAAAGAAAATACATTAATTAAAAAAATAAAATATGCAAATACTAACTGCAGTAGTAATAATTTGCAGGTGACAACACAAAACTAAACATCATGACCACCACAAAGATCAGATTCACAGGGGAAAAAGAAAAGTTCTGCTGTTTAATACTTATGTACAAGAATACAGAAAACCACAAAATTATAACATTCTGGAATACTTCAGAGCAAGATGCTGTATGAGATAAATTTGCAATTGTGGGTTACATCCAAGGTAAATGCCACATACCAGGAAATGCCAATCCCTCTAGCTAGGTCAGCTATAAACTCCAATCATCCTACTCAGTTGTGGTCTTCTCATCACCACGCACACAAAAATACCCAGAAGCTGGGGGTGGGACAGTGGGGAGATACAAATCAAGATTATGAAATTGAACACATAAGACTCACAGCCATCATCTACGAAACTAAATTGGAGCTGAGTCTAGTCCCTTATGTATTAATGTCTTGTTTCATGGATAACAATACACTGGGCACCAAGTAACTTTTTTCCAAAGAAAAGTATAGATAATTTGTACATTGCAACAGGGCAGCAATAACTAAAGATATAAAATCTGAGAAATTATGAAGGTTTAAAAAATGAAGTTGCTGATTTAATCAAATTGCTTGTTATGCAATGCAAGATTGCCATGCTTTCAAAACAAAACTTAAGAAAATGTGCTGGATAGCCTAGTCTAATTCCTACAAATAAGAACAGATGTATAAAAAGATAAGGATTAAGGAAGGAAAATATTTTATTTGATTCAGGCTTATTTCCTACTTTATTAGAAAGAAATAAAAGAACAATTCTTCTATTTTAAAAAAGCTGTAATTTAGAATATTTTCTTAAACTTTTGGGAAAGTTTAACTACCCAGATTGTGAGAGAATGAAGTTCGTCAGTCTGCAGCAGTGAAGCAACAGCAAGAAAGAAACCAGACCAGTGAGTGAACATTTCAACCTTGACCTATGAAGTACCATGCACTTAAAGGAACAATGTTACACTGACAAAAAGATACAATTTCATGATGCAAAGGTTATGAAACTGAAAGGATTGAGCTTCATACCAAGTCTTCATAGTTTTTCCATTATAAACAGACACCTGCACAAGGAGCCCACATCCAATCGTTCTTAGATTTCATACACACCTAACTCCCTTAGGAATATGTTTACCTCCAATGGCAATTTCTCACGTCCAACTTACGTGGTTCTACTTCAGCACTTTTTCCTGGACTCTCTCCAGGCAGGCAGTAAGGTTAAGATGCCACACAGGTCACTCTGGACTCCTAGTGCCTGGTAGTCTCTTCAAAAGACTTACACAAGGCTCAAGGAAGATGGTAGAGAAAGCATTTACAGCTATGTTAAAAGCTGAGGAATGCACCAAAGCAGCAGCTGGACCAGCCCTGTGAGCAGCTGCTCACAGAGGGCTCAATGTGTCTGCCTGGACAATGCACCCACACCACGTGTGTGAAGCCACTGCTCCCCCTTCTCAGGTGAAGTGATTTAGAAAGGTTAGGTGCTATAACCTTTAAGACTTCTCCTGTGTTTAACAGAACGGATTATGTTATTTTCTCTGTACGTGGAGTTAGAGTTCACTTGAGAAAAGGTAATTCTAATATACTTGCAACTCTGAGAAAGTATGACTGAAGAGTGCTGGCCAAAATTTAAAGTTTTTGCAATCATCTGTGGCATATTCCCATGTACTGAGTGCGGCTGAGACGGAGTTAATTCTCTCACAGCTGCCCTGGTAGAGCTGCAGTGTGCACTGGTAGCCAGAAAGGTGTTGATAACGCCCCAGTGCTTTGGCTACTGCTGAGCAGTGCTGGCACAGCACCAAGGCTGTCTCCAGCATTCCCCCCTCACCACTCGGCTGGGGATGGGCAAGATCTTGGGAGGACAGATAGCCAGGATAGCTGATTCCATGGATATTCCCCATCATATGACATCTGCTGAGCAACAGAAGCTAAGAGAAAGAAGGAGGAGGGGCATTTCTTATTGCAGTATTTGTCTTGTGGAGCAACTGCTAGGCGTACGCCAGTCCTGCTTCCCAGGAAGTGGCTAGAGATCGCCTGCTGATGGGAAGTTGAGAATACATCTTGTGTCTTCCTTTGCTTCCCCACACATCCTTTCTTTAATTAAACTGTCTTTATCTTGACCCACACAATTTTTCCATCTTATTTTCTCCCAGACATCCTGCTGAGGAGGGGAGCAGCTGGGTGGATACCTCTCATGCATCCTGCCAAGGTCAACTCACCACACTCTACAGAGAAAAGGATTAAAGACGTTTCTTTTTTTTTTTTTTTAAAGAACATCTGAAATGCTCAGAGCTCACTATTCATATGAGAACACCGGTTCATTTCAAAAAGTTACAAATTCACAAGGTCAGTATTAGTGCATTTCCAAGATTCCAGCTTCAAGATTTCTCTGCACACAAGTAGAGCATGTTTAAGCCAGCCCACCCAGTTACCCTGCTGCTTACCTAAGAAATAGTTCTGAGCAATCTGGGAGATTAAAAATAAATAACTAAATATAAATCAAGTACATCAGCAGTCAGAGACAAAAAAACTCTCCAAATATACCTGTGAATGCTGAAGCTGCTGCTTAGTCTACTTTAATTTTTTCCCACAGGCAAAATTCAAGTGCCAAATACGTTTACAGCAGAGATGCAATAAGGAGGTTTTTCCTTCAGCAAAGATTGCTGCAGTCTGCTACAGGAGGTTGTAAAAACCCAAGGATTTTTAGAAAGGAAAAATAGAGGAAGTATGTGAAAGCAAGGAATCAATTTCAGTATAAACATAGGTTATTTCTAGGTGTTCAAAGGTTTGTTTTACAAAACAGACACATATTTATCTAAAAACATGTACACAACAGAACTGAAATCTGTGCAGAGCACTGATCCAAAACTTAACACTTCAAACTCTTATGATGGTAAATAGTCTGTGTGTGGATTCAAAACTCCAGCTACCCAAGAATATATCTAGCTTTATATGCAAAGGTTCTCTCAGTAAGGAAGTTATAAACGTAATACTTTGTTAGCATTTTCCCCTAATATTTACAGTTTGGAAAGTGCCAGTATTAATTCTGACGTATCTTCACCAGACAATCTCAGTTCAAACTGATCTACATACCTAAAAATCTGACAAACTTAAGCTGTTCTCCAGAAAGATGCCATAGCCAATGGCATCACTACGTTATCAAGAACTCATTCATGATGCAGGCTACTGAAATTATCCTGTCTGCTTGATACAAAATAGACCACCAAAAAATACCAGTGAGACACCTTGTCTAAATATCCATGTACAAGTTAAACAGTTTTCACTTTTATTTCTTTAACCTTCTCTTCCTACTCCTGTACTGCTCCTCTCCCCCAGCCCATACAGCTGTACTGGGACTGAAGGCAGCAAACCCCTTATTCTGATTTTTGTGTGCATGTGAAGGTTAAAAAACAGAACTGAACTGCATGAAGAGTGAAGACAAAGGGAATTTTGAAGCCACCATTAACTGTGGCTGTTAAGAGTGATAAAGGAATTCAGAAGCAGCTCTAGCATCAAGTACTTTTATTGCATTTACAATCTGACTAAATTTGCAGTCGATTAGACTGTCCCTTGACTCACCAAAACAGCAGTGTTATACAGCCTGCCTTCAGCCAAACCTGCAATTAAATTGCTTTAAACAATATATACTCTCAAATAGTTCTAAAATTAAGCTACTATGAGAAGGAAAAAATCCCCATACTAAATAGATGAAATTTGGCTCTGAAAAGTCATCACATAAAAATGCTACATTATTCATAAAAATCTAGAAGACTACACTACAGACTTGGGGAAAGCCAACAGATATTTAAAACAGATGGTGCAGGATGACTCATCTACTAGCAATTAAATCAAACACTATTTCCAAAGGAAGGTAGAACTACATAATAATTATACAGAAAACTGTGGAAAAACACCCAAACAAAAAGTTCTAAGCAAAATATAAAAATAAGCAAGAAGATAAATGCAAATTTTAGACATCTTAAAACCAAAAGAAGACAGAAACTGAAATGTCTGATTTTAGAAACAATAGGAACCTCACAGAAATCAGTAAGAAGACATCTAGGGATCAATGCAACATCTGACCAAAAGAGGGAAACAGAGGGGGTGATACAGATAAAGGACCTGTAATGCATCACAGAGAGCTTAAGAGTTAAATAAACTGTGAATGACAGTAAATGAGTGGTACCCTGTCCCCAGACCCTGGGAGCATGAGGGCTATACTGCCAATACGAACAGGACAGTACAGAGTTTTCCAAAGAAGAAAACACTAATTAGGAGACACGGCAATTACTCTGTAGGTTGGATAACTGTCAAGAAGGGAATTGATGTAGTGATCAATTCTTTAGCTATCATAAGTAATTGCTTCTTGGAGCAACCGGCAAAAGTAACCACAAAAGCAAAAAACATCTCTTGATTTAGTCTCTATTTTAGCGAGGCAGCTGCTGAAGCACATTCTGCAACAGAAGTATCAATGCACTCATATTCAACATTCTCATTAAAAAAAAAAACCCACGGCCAGGAAAAAAATCTATCACTGTAATTTCAGCAAGAGGAGCTCTGTAACAATGAAGATGCTGTCATTAAAAGCGGCACCTAAAAGAACAGAATGCAAGTATCATGAGAACTTTTTAAGGTGTTAAAAAGAAGAACACTACATCACTGGAGACTTTAAAAATTCCTGTAAGAGTTCTATAAAGCAAACTTCAAAATCAGGAGGTGAGTCCAAAAGGAGAAACAGTAACTACTTCAGAAATATAGTTAATATTATTGCCATCCACATGGAATTTGGAGGAGGATATTGCTGGAGGAATTGATGTTTTCTTCAAACGTATCAAAAACAGAGGAAACCTGCCAGTAAGCTGAAAAGGTCAAAGGATTTTCTTTGTACTGTGGCCTGATCTTCCTAGCATTTCCCTTTTGCATCCTTAAGCTATGTCTGCATCTTAGTTTACTACAGAGAACACTGGGAAAACTCACACACAGGAGCTTTTCTCTCTGGAAAAGAGAGCTTGAGTAGAAGCCTCACACTAGAGCAATTTTTGGAAAGAAACAACAGAATTTATACTTAGGAATGTTCACTCTTTGTTACATTCACCCAGGAGTTCCAAAGGAATTCAGATATTAGAAAGGCACGCACTGCTGAAGTCAATTTTGGTTTTCAATATTGTAGGAGGATTCAAGAGACTGCAGATAAACCCACACCAAGCAGATAGGGAAAATTTACAATAGAAAGAATTATCAGACACATCAGCAATTCAAGCATCATAGAGAAGAGTCAAAACAGCATTTGCAGAGCAGTATCATTCTTTCCTGATCAAAATTCTTTAAATGAACAGGGGAGTTGGGAAGGAATTATTTGCCTGAGACAACTTATCTGAGTTTCTTCACAGCTTCTGAGATCTTCACAAAGGTTCTTGAAATAGGAAAAAAAAAAAGAAAAAAAGGAAAAAATACACACACACACAAAAGAAAAAAAAAAAGAAAAGGAAACACAAAAAAAAACACAAACCCACACCAAAAAACCCTCCCCACCAACGTACAAATAAAAAAACCTGAGCTGCTCTGGGATAAATCACAGCCCTCAGTACCATGTGATGTTTCCCCATCTACTTACTCTCACTGTTTGTTACTTGTTGGAAAATATAAACATTAACATTCGATGATTTCTGTCCAAGCTACCAAGAATGTTCCTGCAACCCTGCACAAACCAAATAGAAGATTTGCTGTTATGCCCATTACACTCACCAGGCTGCTCACAGTAACTGCATGCTAGAATCCAAGAACAAACTTCATCTCTTGTGTCTTGTCTTTCTCCCCGTGTTATGTTTTGCTTAAAATCCCTACCTTATCTCACTGTCACTACAAGGATATTACAATAAAACATTCATCTCTCTCCTTAGTACCTTTGCAAGCTTCACTTGGAAGACATGTAGAGATAGGAATGCCATGAATGATTCACACAAGGAAGAAGAGCTACACAGTTTCCTGCAGAACAAACCTTTTCAATGACTAAAATCTCAAGAGTTTTTACCAATTTATCAACTGTTCAGGAGCCAGGCTGCTACAAATCTTCCAGATTCAAAAAGCAACACTCACTCTGTAGGTAGCACCCAGGGATGTGCCACACCCCCAGTAATTACCCCATTATTCATGAATGAAATTATTCTACCACTATAATGCCATGGGGCCATGCTGGGAAATTGAGTGCTATGTAAAATACTGTTAAAAGTACGACGAAAGAAGACTGAGACCTCATTTACTTCTAAACATTATTTTCCTGTGGCAGTACTTATAAGAAGTAGAGAAGGCAAAGGATGCAAGGTGCCAATAACCTCAGGAAAACAGACAATTGCCATCTTAGAAACTGACTTACTGCTTCCTTGAGACATTCAGTGGCAAGTACCTCTGCAATAAAGAAAGCCTAACTGTGCAAAGAGAGCAAGCTGTCAGCTGTGCTTGCAACCATGTTCTGAATGGCACACAACCAAGCACAGTCAAAAGCAGCAAAAAGGGACAAAAACAGAGACAAAAGCCTCTTCGTGGTAACACTTTCTGGTGTTGTCCATTCCAGCAATTTCCCTCCTTACTTCTTTGGTGTTTTCCATAGCTTAGCAGCCTTTGGACTTTCAAGGTACATGCATTGCTATTTCTATCGGTTACTCCCCCCTTTTGTCTGTTTCCAATCCACAGGTACTTTCATGGAGCCCTCCCAAATGCAGGGCTCAAGCAGCTTTGTTTAAGAGGCATTAAGTGATTACTCAGTATCTTTTAAATGGCTGAAGCAAGTACTGTGAGATACAATTTAGATTTACTGTAATGTGATGAGGACAAACTCTCTGTCACTGTGCCAACAGCCCTCCAAGCCCACCTTTATTGAGCATAATCCCCCTGTCATCTCTGATTAACAAGTTAGGTATAGAAAATAAAAAATGCAGTTTGCCACAGGAATCATAAAACCCAGCTTGGTATCCAGAGCATTACCTTGCCTGTGCTTTGTAAGATTGTAGTTCTTGTCCTCCATACTCTCTCCCTGCTGACAATATCTCTTGTTACATCCACTTCAGCATCAACAAAACTTCTCTGTTTAAGAGCAGTTATGTCATCGTCCAGATCAGTTTTGATAGTGGATCTTTTCTTTGCCATGATTTTTGCTTTGATAGCAGCAATTTTTTCCACTGACATAGCTTCAGACAAGGACCTAAATGAGCAAAAATGACAGTAGAGACTGAATAATTGCACAAACAATTCTTCTGATAGACCTTGTGAATAAGCAACTTCATCCTGCCTAAAGTTTATGGCTATAAACCACAAAACAGTCACCTTATACATACTGAAAGATTATATGGGCTTGGCATTGCTGTTTTGGGCATGAGAATCCAACTTCTGAGAAAAGACTCACAGTACTAAGACAAAGACCATCCAAAAATCCCAACAATAGCAAAACAAAAGTAAAGAACACAAATGTAAAGCATCAGGACTAACACGCTCATTTATAATAACATCTGAATTTCAGCTCCATCTTACTTTTAATGTTTACATTACAATTTTGTGGCCAATCAGCCAACCCCTGGCTGCTCTGAGGCTTTCAAAGCATTAATCTACATTTTGGCTGAAGTGCAGTTATGTGCACTTGGTCACTTGGAAGTTGTGTGATCTTCTCAGACCACGTAGGCCAACAAACAACAGGTGGTAGTAACTTTGTCTCCATGAATCTGGGTTTGAGAGAGCTCAGAGCTGAGTCCAAGAGTGCAACACCAATGTCTGTTTGCTTTTAATTGTAAACACAGAATTTGGTTGTCAGTGAGCCCTACTGATCTGCAGGGGAGCTGAAGAAAAAACAGATAAGGACTGAATTGCACAATCCTAACTGTCCATACCCAATTCCCTATTATGTGATTTTGGTTTTTTGAGAATATATGAAAAAACTAATATAAGTACTGGCTGTGAAGTATTCTCCTTTATAACTAAGCTATTGGAAAGGGAACTTCTTGTGTTGCCGTTGAACAAGTAACAGCAGAGTCAGGCATGGAGTTCAAACTCACTGCCTGTAAATGCTATTTGTACTTTTATTAAGAGGGCAGTCTTTTATATTCAGCATTTAAAAACTTGGTAAAAAGAGAATACAAAATAATTCAAACAATAATCGGTAATCCTCACTGCAGCACTGCAAAGTTGTGATACAGTCAAGGTAACAATCAAATTATTAGTTTACAAAAGCTAATGTGTACTTTGATTTTTTTTTATCCTTATGCTTTCTGATTGTGCCACGATCAGAATCTTTTTTTTTTTCATAGTTTCCTCTTAAGTACCACTACAGAAGAGACAGGAAGAAGTCATTCCAAATATGTATTTTTCACGTGGTTAGGTATAACTACAGAGTTCACAAATGCCCCAAATCTGCTCTGCTGTAAGTGTTTCAAGGTCTAACTCCTCAAACATTACTGAGAGTATCTAAGGGAGGAAAACTTCCACTGCGAGCTGCTGGACAGAAGTAAAACTGGCTGCCTTGAACAGCACAAGAACTGTTATCCATCCTATAGTTAAGCTTTACCCATAAGAAAAAGCAATCCCACCTGATCTGCTCTGTTTGCACGATGCCCTCTTTATGCCCTTCCAGCCGAGCCGCCAAGCGCTCCTTGTCGAGGCGCACACACTCTTCATCCTGGAAGGAACAGTCAGCCTTAACTGCCACGTTTAAATTTCTGTGCATTCTCTTTTCAAAAGTAAATACAACTAGAATTAAAGCTATTCAGAAGTATTTTCCTCGCTTTTGCAAGGACAATCTTTATTTCCAATTATTTTTGATCTATGCAGTAGCATTAAGTGTAGAGCTATTGAAAATTTCCTCTCGAGAAGCACAGTTCTTCAATTCTAACTTCTAACTCCTTCCAGTTCCTATTCACACTAACAGAAGCACTCCATGTACCCAGAAGATAGACAATCCAATGGAATACCTACAAAAATAGATAAATACTGTAATTTACCACCACCCCCAATTTGTATTGATGACAGTTACTGTCATTACCTCTATTCTCGGTTTCTTTGCTTCTGCTAAAATTTCATCTGCTGCTCTTTTAACTACAAGAAAAAGAGGACATTAAAAATGCAAGATTGTAGTAAACTTTTATAAAATAAACCTCAGAAATTTCTTAGTTAAATTGTACCTTGAGTGGACCGTTGTAGGCCAATTTCAAGTGGAGCACTTCTATCTATGCTTGATGAGGTTGCTGTAATCGAACAGAACATTTAGTTTAAAGAGAAAATATTCGCAATAGTATCAGAGTATAAAAGAAAGAAGGACAACAGATGAACTGCAACAATGAAAATTCTAACTAGATATAAGGTAGCAAAGGTGGTCAAGCACTGGGATCAGTAGAGTGGAGATACTCAGAACCCGACTGAATGTGAAGTTAGATCAGGTTACTCAGGGTCATTTGGCCCTTTTTTGAAAAGGGGATTGAACCAGGTGACCTCTTCTGGTCCCTTCCAACATAAATTAGTCAGGGATTCTATTATATCTATATAGCACATAAAAGGAAAGAGTCACAATGATAATTAGAACCTGGAATCAAGATCTACCAGTGTGTCTAGTTTTTAGAAAATAGACAACCTACTGATCCCTTGAAAATATAAATAGTGATTTTACTCATTGTATTACAGAAATAATCGCATATCCCAGGATACTCAAAATTTTAAGACAACCTACAGAACAGAGCATCTTACAAAGATGATATTTGTCTTTTTCTCAGAGAAACCTCTTTCCTCTGACTATCGTTAAGCAAAAATTTAAGATGATGAAATACTAGGCAAACCTGCCAGACCAAAGCAGTGATTTGATATATTTAGCTAAACGGAAGATTTTATCCCACCCATCTCTCACATTCAAGACAAATGTATAACTGAAAGCTTCCCATAGTCCAGAGAAGGAAAAAACATGCTGAGCATTCTAACACGTAACTATTAATCAAAATAAGATAATAACAATAATAGTAATGCTCACTTCTAAACATGCATGTAGGAATGCAGCTCCTATCTAAGTATCATAAAACCAGTTAATTCCAGAAAAAACTAAAAATGCAAGAAATAACTCTGAGAAGTTTCAGCATATTCAGTTAGGATGCAAATGGACTATTGTCACCTAATCCCCCTCTCCTACCCCCCACCTGTGCCATGAAAATGAAGCAGTGAAGTGCACTATGTGTCCAAGTCAAAAGAACACATCACTCACATGTTTCCCCATTTAGGTATGCAAGCAAGTCTTTCCTATCAGGTCTTCTTACCACAGGAATGTTTTCAGTCTGAAAAGACAGCAGACATGACATTAAACTGTTCTTCCCTCACAAAGTCTCTTGAAGATTTTTCACTTTTGTGGAAAACTACTCATTCACACACAGACATGACCACGTGTCCTACCACCCAAGAAAGCTCAACTATCAAGCTTAAAAATGCAAACAAGTCCTAGAGGACATTCAACTACACAAAAGTAAACATACTGCCTGCTATAAAACTGAAAGAGAGGGCAGCTTTTTTCCTCCTTCACTTCAAACTTGCAAATAAGATTAAGAACCAGCTTTTAACACACACTTCTCTGCCAGGAGTCTATATTGATACACAGAAATTAAGTCACTCAATTTTGTTGTTCCAAGGATGTACAACATGCAGCAGGTCTGTGCCAGGTAACCATGTAGAACAGGGGAAGATGAAGTGTGGGCTCAAACATAGTCAAATGGAAATCAAAAGGACTTTTTGAAAAGTCCTGTACCTTTATTTGTAGGGCTTACCCAGTAATTTCTTTAATTGGATTGCATACTTCCAAGTCCACTCCAAAGCTATTGTGCCATACTTTTCTCAGTTCTGTAGATCCCTGCCATCTCAGGTATTAAAGGATCATCTAGATTGGGATTACACCACAGAGCAGCTGGACAAAAGTACTCTTGAAAGAGTTACTGCTGGAAACAACTATGTCTGCAGAATATCAAGAGACATGGTGCCATTACAGTTAATATTTGGGTGACAGACTATGGTGTAACTGCAACCTGGTGGTTTGAAGGGACAATCTGTTAGGAAGTGAATTGTCAAGAAAAATACTGCACCCTGACAGGGACTGTCATGTGATCCTTATGTAGAGGTGATTGTTTTTAAACACACACACGCTCACACACTTAGCTGCATATCATTTTCCCTTTCCCCAGCCAAATTCCTACACTTAAGTGCTACTGTCATTCCCTGCAAATAACTACACACAGAGGAATTATCACAAGACAAAATCACATTTTGTATGGCCTACTTACCGCAGCACGACGGACATACACAGGATGGGAAAGGTGCACATTATTGAGCAGGAACAGGATAGAATCCAAAGTGTAGTATTCCCTGGGCTGGCCCTCTTTCCCTGTCCTGTAAAACAGTAAAAGATGGTAATATTTAACCTCTGCCTCTCTGTCTCAAGCACATCCTCTTTTCGAAAAGGTCTCATTTCTTCCCAGATGACAGTTCAAAAAGCAAGCAGTAATAGTATTATCAGGCTACTCCAAACTATCAATTGTGTTAAAACACAGGTGAGGGATATGTGTTCTTGCAGCCTCTTTACTGAATGAATTATAAAAATTGTCCAGGATAATCCAAAATAAGAGTTGGATGGGTTGTAAAGTAAACAAGCAAGACTTGGGAAACTGTAAGTACACATTCCCCCACACTCACACATATTTATTCTGATTATCAAAGGAACGTCTACCTTATGTGAGACAGCTAGAGAAACATAACTGAACTGCAAAGGAAATAAAGTATTTTGTGATCTTGAGATACAACAGGCCAGAATTTTCAGCACTAGAGAAAGCACAGTGAGAACTTGGGATATATAAATTCCACAAAGTCTAGGGAGCAAAGAGTTCAAAATGGTGCCAAAAGATCAAAGTAAGGAGTGACTAAAAACTAACTGCACACAAAACTAGCAAAACCACAACAGATACAAAATCACAATGAGCTCTCATACGAAAGTCAGACTACATCAGAGCAACACAACAGCATCAAGGTCAATCTCAGCTTTCAAACAGCTTGTTTCAAAGAGACTTTTTTAAGTCTAAAAGGGAACTTGTTCTGTGCAACTATTGGGAAAAAAAAATCCCACCAAACAAGGCCAAATAAGCCCCAGGCTTCAGCTTGGCTCCATGTACATTGAACATAACTCCCCTATCACACACATTCTCCCATTGTGCTGTTACTACAAGCTTTTGTAGGGGAAGCAATGCCTGTCCAACTTCCAAAACAAAACCTACTCCCTAAATACTCCGACTGCTCTGAGAAACAGACCTGGCAGTCAATTCGACCAGGAAAGCAGCAAGAGCAGCAATTCCACTGCCCTCCCACACCTGGGACCTGCCAGACCCCAGCTCCTGGCAGGACAGAGCTCCTCCACACTGCCCAGTCCCTGTCCCCAACCAGCTGGCCCACCTTAAAGCCCAAGGAAGGCAACTTACCAGAAAAACAGCCCAAAGCTATAAAGTTAAGACTGGCAGAGAATTTTCATCAAACAAGAGATTTCAGGAAGAAACCCTTTCATTAAAACCGTAAGGAAGAGTTTTCCCTCTAAGTACAGTGACTATACTCATGGCTTACCATCAGCATCAAAACACACACCACAGAAATGCCAACCTCACTGGGGGAAGGGAGAGGAAGTAAAAAAATACTCAGTCACAATTTTATTGAGCCTGAAAAGCCACACAAAAATCTACTAAACCAACAGAAGTGTAAGTCTGTTTTCTCAATACTGTGGTTTTAATGCCACTACTGCTTTGCTTGCAATTACTCTTCTGAAATTAGCTAGATGGAGAGTCCCCAAAAACTTGTTCAGAACTCATCAACAGCAGAAAGGTTCAAAACCTCACCTTCATAATGATACCAGAGAAAATCAAGATATGAATAACATGCAGGAAAAAATGATTCAAAATGCCAGTTTTCTACCACTGTTCCTTCCTTCTGAAAACATCGTCTGCATGGGATGGAGGGTGCCTGTACTTTTTGTTGCTGCAGAGGAAAGGGAACAGACACAGGAACTTTCAACTGCTAAGAAGCCAAAACTTGGTCTCACAACTACAGCCACCAGAACTGGATTCCTCAGCAAGGAATTGTTTGAGTAAGCAGCAAAACAGTAATGATCTTTGATAAGGTGGTATCTAAACATACTGGGAACACTGGCAGAAACAAAAGCTTCCTCCACACAGGCTTGGCTCTGAAGTAAAGCCATGATGTCACATGATACAGTTGTCACTTCATTTTAAAACAAACACTTTGGATTATCTTAGTTCAGAATAACTCCTTATTTCTTTGAAGTGTGCCATATGCACTGAGCATTAAAGAAAAGTCCAGCTGGCGATCTGTCCAAGTTTTAACAATATTTAGCAATAAATTACATAATTTAAAAACAAACAAATACTGAACCACTATCTATTAACTGAAAAAAAATACAGTATTACAAAGCCACAGACATTGCCAAAGCTCAGCAGGGCACAGCTGGTACTTCATCATTTCAACCACACACATAAGGATTCTCCATGCTCATTATGGCTCTAAGAGGATGTTTTATTAGGAGGACAAGATTTTGCACGTTAAAGGGAAATCATCAGATGGAGAAGCAGTTGCACGCAAGGAGAAAATTTAAGTCTAAATTAACATTTCAACATCAGTGTGTGCTCCTGCTGAATAAACAGAGAACTGAAAACAGGCAGATCTGTGCTAACTTACCTCATTCAATTTACAAACATGCAAAGTAGAAATAGAATTCTTTTGTTTCCCATATTCAAATACTCAAGAAAAAAATTAAAATCTTAGGAGGCAGACCTCAACAAACACAGTAATAACCATTAAAGCAAAAATATAAGCAAGAGTTGCACCTCTTACAAAACAAACTCCAGCTTAAAAATTGAGAAAATGTTTATATAAGATGAGAGAGGAAGTTTCACCTGCTTGTATTTAACACTACAAATTTATTTGCTTCTCATCCACCTTACACCTGTGGGCACCAGGAATTTATTCATTTTTAACTGCTCTATATCCTCTTTCCTGTTTCAAAGCCTGAACTTTTACAGATGCACTAAAGGCCTGTGTCTCATCCACAAAAACAAGCATAAATCTTTAAAAACACAAGACTAGGCACACCACAAATGGCAATACCGATGGCCAGCTGCTCACTGTTTAAAATCTCAGCTGCACATATAAGCCCCTCAGCTGGGCAAACAAAACAGTAAGTTTCTCCGGTAGATTGATTCCTTCCTTCAGTTTTGAAACAGATTCCACAATCACTCTTCAGGGGCCATAGGTCAAAACACACAAAACACTTCAGCTCAGACCATCCTGCCTTCTTCATGTGCCATTAGGAGTATTCTTCTAATTATCATCTGGAAACTAACCTGGATTAAAGTTACTTTCCCTCCTCCTTTTTTTTTCCTCCAGGTTAGTTTTAACTTGGCTTGATTCCTGAGACCAATTCCCTGTTTGGCTGACACTTGTGCTAGCAGAGAGAAGGCAATGCAGGGCAGCACTGCCGACTTCTGCCAGCTGAGCTGCTCGAGGAGCCAGTGCTAAATGTCTCGTGGGACTACTTCTAATTCTAGCAGGGACAAATGCCACTGCTGCTCTTCAGACTGGCATTACTCTCTCCAGGATGGAGATGCAATTACAGCAACCGTGCTGTGGACACCTAAAACACAAATCAAGGTTTGCTCTTTAATAGACTAAGCCACCAACACCTGCTCAGTGCAAGCATAATTTGGATCCTATCAAGTGACCTGAAAATGAAAGGTTTTGAACCTTGAAAGTTTTTGAAAACGTTCCTCATGAGTCTGGCAATTACATAAATTAGCAGCTCCTAAACTGTGGTGTCAAAGCTACTGAGTGTGGCTGGCAGAACTGGTCTCATTTTTACAGTGTCTTCAATTTAAAGATGAGACATGCAAAATGCCACAGTGGTTCACAAGAAATGCTGGGAACTGACAGCAGCCTGATCCTATCAAACATCACAAGTCATTGGTCTAAACCAAGATTTAATAACTCACCTCAAACCAACGAACAAAAGCCCTTCAAATTCTGCCACACACCTACCACAGGAGGGGAGCACATACACCTGTGACAAGGTTACTGCTGCTGTTCTGCTCAGAGAATCCTCTGCTCACCCACACGTCCTTCTTGACCATGAAGATGAAGCTGCCTGACTGTACATAACAAAGTTTTCCTCTCCAGCTGCTATCTTCTTGGCTTTTGGTAACAATTTCTGGGTCTAATTCAAGCTCTCCTGAGCAGGACTAGAGCTGGGCTGGCATATCAACTTCTTGTTCCCTACAGAAGAGCAATGAAACTTGTCTGTCTACTTGAACAGTACTTGTTACCACTCGGGAAAAGCAACTGGTAGCAAGAAAACCACCCCAATTGTTTACACATTTCTCAGCAAAAATACAACTAAGACTTTTAACTGCTCAGAATCTTATTTTTCTTCCTCTTCAGTGTAGCTACCAGTATGCCCCAGTCAGCCAGGAAGCGCAAACAACTCCAAAATTAGTTTCTGAAAACTTGAAACAAGTAATGAAAAAGCACGTTTCTAGTTATAAATACAGTCCAAAATAAAAATAGCTACAAAAAGCCTACCTACAAGTTAAGATAAGCAAAAAGGTTTATTTCCCTCCTCTCTCTCAAACTAAGGACAGTTTAGTAATAATATCATAATTATGAAAACAAAACAAAAAAACTAATTCCTGGTCAGACTGAACTACAAGTTTGGATTTTTACAAGAAATCTGCAGGTTCTTCTGCTTTTCCATGCACACCCTCTTTAATCAGTACCTGAAACACTTGCTTTAACAATAAGCATTTTTTTTCTCTTAGATTTGAAAGAGATTAACTGAAATCCTTCTAGTTAGGATGTTATAAAGCAAGCAGCTCCTAAATTCTGAGGAAAGGCAAATGAAAAATTACCTTGCAATGCAAGCAATCCATACTGTACTAGGAAATTCAACAGGTACAAACCCTCATTTTCTAGAGGTTTTCTAAAAATAAGCATTTTATCTAATACAATCATTTAAGCCACATAAACACTCTCTCTACTTGTTTTTTACAAGACCAACTAGGAATCAGCCTGCATTAGTCCTGCCCAGGAAGAGGCCTCAGGTAGGGGCAGAGCACCTGCACAGCTCATCAAGGCTCGCAGGTGATCTCAGAGCGAGCGTCAGTTTGCACCTCCCTGGCTTTGTCCTGGTGCATCAAAGCTCCAAGAGAAGAGAAACAGCCCCAACAAACTTAGGCAGAAAAATGACAGAATATGTTGAGTGAGAAGGGACCCCTCAGATCACCGAGTCCAACTCCTGGCCACGCGAGGACACCCAAAAATCCCCCCATGTGCCTGAGAGCGTCGTCCAAACAAGGTAGCGCCTCTTTTTCACAAAACACCCAGAAAAACTTGGGAGAAGCTGCCTCCTGCCATCTCATCGCATGAGTCTGCAGGACGCGGCTCCGCCGGGCGGCACGGAAAGGAGCGCCAAGAGCGGTGGAACGACCCGGCCTCGGCCCCGCGGCTCTCCCGGCCCAGGGCAGGGGCTGGGAATGTTCCCGAAGGGAGCAGCGAGCGCTCCCTGCCCTGCCGGGAGAAGGCATCGCCCCCGGGACACCTGGGCAGGGCGCCGCGGCCCCGGGGCCCTGCGGAAGGCGGTACCAGCCCGGCCGCCCCCGGCCGCCTCGCTCCCTGCAGGGCAGCGGAGGGACCAAGGACGGCGGGACCCCCGTCCCCGCTGCCCGGGCGCAACTTCGGGGCAACTTCTCCCCCAGCCCGCCGCTTCCCCCGGCCGCGTCGCTCACCCCCAGATGACATAGTTGGTCTTGACGTTCTTGGGCCAGGAGAACTCTCCGAAGATCACCTCGTCGCCCTTGACCACGATCTCCTTCTTCTGCGTGTTGTACTGCCGCAGCACGCTCAGCACGTCCGCCATCTTCGCCCGGCCGCCGCCGCTCCGGCCGCCGCCTCCCGCCGCAGGACCCCGCCGGCGCGCCCCGGGCTGCCCACCGCGAACGCCTGAGCCAACTGCACGCGCCGCCTACAGGGGGCGACGCCGGACGCGTTGCCATGGAAGCAGCGTGGCCCCGCCCCCGGGAGGGGGCGGTGCCGGCGGGGCGGGAAAACCACGCCCCCGCTGCCCTCACGGCGGCCCGGGCAGGGCGGAGGGTGCGGGCACTGCCGGGCGTGGGCACCCCCGCCCTGAGTACACGGAGCTTTCCCGTATTTTGTGTGAAAATAGCCATTACACACAGCCACTGCCTTAGTTTACCCGCGCTGCTTCTCTTCTCTGGAGCTCTGATGCTCCCGGGTGACAGCCGCGTCACGGCGCGAGGCTGCGCCGCGCTCCCCCGGGCGCGCTGGGGTGGCTTGGGTTGTGGTAATGACGAGTTTTGGTGGTGCTGAAGAGGTTTTGGAGTGTGGTGGAAGGGGGTTGCGGCTGTTAACAGGGTTTTAGGAGTGCTGCGATGGATTAGGGGGTGCTAATGGGGTTTTTGAGGGTGTTGTGGTGGACTTGAAGGTCCTAATGAAGTTTCAGGGGGTACTGGGAGGGATTTCTGGATAATAAAGCACACTAAAACGGGTTTTGGGGGTGTTAAGGACATTTGAGGGGGAATTTGGTGTTCTGGGATGGGTTATCATACACTAGGAGGAGTTTTAGTGGGGCTAAAGAGGTTTTAGAGGGTGCACAAAGGGTTTCGAGGGTGATAATGGGGCTTTAGGGGGTGCTGGGAGGGGTCTGAGGGTGCTAAAATGGATTTTGGGGCTGCTGAAAAGGTTTCAGGGGTGCTGGACATTCTGGGATGATTTTTGGTGTACTAGGAGGGGTTTTAGTGGCGCTAAGGAGGTTTTAGATGGTGCTAGGAGGGATTTGGACATGTTAGTGGGGTTTTATCCCATGACCCCCAACCATGTGCCCATGGCACATGCTTGGTACCAGCTGGGACATCTCAAAAAAACACTGTGAAAGGAGTAGAGGGAACAGCAAGAAACTGTGCCAGGGAGGTTTAGGCTGGGTATTAGGAAAAGGTTCTTCATCCAGAGGATGATGAGACACCGCAACAGGCTCCCCCAGGACAGTGGTCATGATCCCAAGCCTGCCAGAGTTCCAGAAGCATTTGGACAATGTTCTCGGGCACATGATGGGATTCTTGGGGTGTCCTGAGCAGGGCCAGAAGTTGGACTTGATGATCCTTTTGGGTCCCTTCCAACTCAGATATTCTTTGACTCTGGGATTCTCTCAGAAGATGTGCGTGCATCTCGCTCTGCAGGCTGGAGAAAAAAATCTCCTGGATTCTGAATATAAAGCCAAGGAAAAAAAGATAGAAAAGTCTCTGCTTTATCAATCACAAAAAAAGCCATTTAATTCTGATACGAATAAGACCAAGAGACAAAAGACCACAGCAAAAAAAGGTAATTAGGAAAATATTGCCTCTACATCTGAAGAAGGGGAAACAGTAATGAAACAGTAATGCCAGGGAGCACATCCTACATTACCCTGCAGAGCTTGGGATCTTGGAGCTCGGTTTGTTCTGTTTGCTCACCAGAGCAACCGCACAGCTGCAGCTGGCACGTGCTCTCTGTGCTCTCTCCGTGCTTCAGGTTAATTTGTTCTGCTCAAGCACACAAAATTGGGAGCATAGCATTCCCTGCAGAAACAAACACACTGGTACCCCCTGGGCAATTCTGATTGCAGGATTTGAGGCCTGGAAAAAAGCTCTCATTATGGGTTATTCTGACCTTTGATGCTCAGAATTTTCTTAATACTTTCCAACACGGGCAGAAAATGTTATTCCATCTTAAATCTGCAAAAGGCAAAATTGGGTCATTTTTCTTCCTGTAAATAATGTGCGCAGAGACTGACAAAACAGACTAAAAGTCAACAGCCTATAGAATTCCCTGTTCCAGGATGTTAGTGATATCCCTATCTGTGTCAGAACAAGATGCAGAGCACCGCCAGCATATTTATAACATTTCACATATGGTATTGAAATAGTCTAGCACACAAATATATACTACACCCCCCAGTAACTTGGTGAATTATACTAATCACTGCCAATATTTGTCAATAGGAATAGAGTAATATTTGTGTTTAGAAGACACAACCATAATGAATAAACAATACCATTTCCTGAACTGGATTTGGAATTATTACTGGAGATACAGCTCATGAAAATTGGGATGGAACTTGAAATGCTTCCAGCAGGCCAATTCCCGTTACCGTGCCTCATCCAAAAACCCCATTGTATCACCTAAACTAGTGCTACTTCTTCAGAAACACTTAAGAGACTGTACATCTGCTACACTACAGATAATACCTTTTATTCAGCGAGACACACAGTGACTGTGTTCCAACGACACCAAAGAGCCACTCATTTCAGTTCTGCTGCTCAGGGAGCAGGGAATGGGGTGGTGCAAAATCAGCTGCTCTCATGGCTGCAAAGACATTTCTTTTCAAGTTCCCAGGAAATGTTGTGATTCTGGTTTCCTTTTCTGTGGAAGGTGGCCTTCACCTGGGAGAACAATGGAAGCCAAAGCTGAGCAAGCAGGAGTGTGTGCATTGGCAGCAGCTCAGCAGGGACAAGCTGCCTGCACCCTTAGGAGCGGGACCCCTGAGGGAGCTCGGTGTGCTGCTCTGGGAGGAGGGAGCAGCAGGGATGAGACGTGGTCACACCCTGCTGAAATCAATGCAGATATGAAACAAAGGATGGAGCAGCACAGAGGTGCTGTGACCATGTTCTGGCAGGAACAATGCAGGAAAGGGGAACTAAGCCAAAGGCATGACCCAAACCATGACCAAACTCTGTGTCAGTAACTCCCACATATGCTTATGACTAAAGTCAAACTCCACTTAAACGGGAAATTATGTCAACCATAACTTCTCCCCTCCCTCACTGAAACAATATAAATACAGCTTTAGTGGGGAGGGAGCTCAGAGGAGACTCCACCACTGTATCCTGGGACTGCCGACGGACTGGACCTATCTGCTCCCCATAGGAACACCTCTTGGGTAAGATTCCAACACTCTATACTGGGGGCCTGCTCGGGAAATTGGGAAACCAGCTGTGTTTGTGATCATACTCTTAGCACTATATTGGTATCTCCCAACTGGACATGTGGCTGCACTATTCATGTTTTATGCGTTCACACACACTTCTGCAGGCAGGGTATTTCCACCTGCATAGAACCACAGTTTGAGTAGGAAGGAACTTTAAAGATCATCACATCCCAGAGCCACATTGGCTCTGCATGTCCATGGCTTAGTGCTGCACTGGCCAAGGCTCAGAATCCAAGCCCAGCTGCCCCCAGCCCCTCTGATAGCTGAGGAGCAGCTGGAATGCCAGGGGGATGATTTTCTGCCAAATTTAATTCAACAGATCAAGTGGGTTTACTCTTAATGAGACACCTCTTAATGAGGCATTAGAAGTTTAAACTGGGAGTTTAAAAATCTGTTCCCACAGTTTGCTTTGGGGATCATAGTGAGATTATTAATCAGCATTTATATCACTAAATCATTTCTATCACTAAATTCATAAGGAACTATTTTCACATAGCATTAGATATCTGAGAGTTTATCAGTTTTATAACAGATTAGGCTAGAAAACCATTATCGGAAATGAGAACGCAAGTTACCATTTAGCAAAGTGAAAGTGAATCATATGGGTACAATGTTTCAATTGCATTTTCTCACTAACAGCTGTATTTTAACAGGTTGTACTGATACTTTATAGGAAAACAAAATTAAGTTGCCAAACAAAGACAATTTTACATCACAGGTAAATTCATTTAAGATTAATCCACATCAAGAAAGATAATACCGAAGGAGCAAGATACATCACATAGTAATACACAACATTCCCATTTGATGTATATATCTGAGCAAAACCAAACCAGCACGAGTTGATTTCCTGCAGTGTTTTTTAAAACATAGGGCTGAGCACTGAGCAGCGATCCAGAGCACAACTTACCCTCTCAACTAAGAGAGGGGTAGAAAAGTCTCTGCTCTACTGGAACACTTATGCAGACCCCAGTGGGGAGGCTCAGAAGATATTCAACAGGAGTGCCCTGCCAAGGACACGTATTTGACAAGGCCCCTAGCAAGGGATGTGGGGGTGAAATAAGAGAATATTGCTTAACAGCTCTTACTGGGCCGACTGAGGAAATAAAAAACCAACATCCGCACAGAAAGTAAAACCTCTACATTTTTTTCTCCAAGAGCCACTAAAAACATTCCACACCTTACAGGATTAGCCAACACCGCTAACACAACTTCCCAGATACCAGGAGGAGTTCATCATCCCTCACACGTTATTTACTGCGTTCCCAACCCTCCTCTTTCACAGGTCAGTTTCTGACTGAAGAACTGAAAGGCAGGAAAGAAACTTGAAGAAAAACTGCCAACAGAAACGCTGACGGAGAAGTTTTAAAGTAAGTTTTACAGAGCAAAGGCACCGCCGAAACCCAAGCACCTGGGAGTCGGCCGGGCAGGAGGCCATACACCCCTCTCTCCCCGACTTCCCCTCGCACCAGGAGTGGCTCCAGGGCCTCCGGGAAATCCAGTCCATCTCTACGCCTCTCGTAACCCCCATCCCGGGGAAAGCTGCCCCGTCCCCGGCCCTGTCCTGACCCCATCCCGGGGAAAGCTACCCCGTCCCCGCCCCGGTCCCGGCCCCATCCCGCTGGCGCTCCCGGCGCACCGGCAGCGCGGCGGGCAGCCCCGGGAGGCGGTGCCGGGGGCCTGCAAGGAGAGGTGCCGGACCGCCGTGAGGACTGCGGGGAGTTCCGCCCCTTCCTGCTGGCGGCCATGGCCCTGCAGGGGGCGCTGCGCCGGGCGGCGGCGGCGTGGGGGGGGCGGTGAGTGCGGGCCGGGGGCTCCGGACCGGGACCGGACCGGGACAGGGACAGGAATCGGGATCGGGGCAGAAACAGGGACAGGGACAAGGACAGGGACTGGGACAGGGATCTGGACCGGGATCGGGAAGGAGTGGGACAAGGACAGGAACCGGAACAGGGATCGGGACCGGGATCGGGATAGGGACGAGAGCGGGGATCGGGACAAGGGTAGGGATCGGGATCAGGGTCGGGACCGGGAGAGGAAGGGGGATCGGGATCGGGATTGGGAGAGGGATCGGAATCGGGATCAGAATCGGGATCGAGATCGTGGTGGGGATCGGTACAGGGATGGGGAGCGAGTTTGTGTCGCCGAGCCGCTGGAGCGGGGTGGCGGTGCCGGGGCTCCCGGCCCGGCGGGGAGCGCGGGGCTGCGGGCGGAGCGGGCGGTGGCGCGGGTGTCACACGTGTGTCTGTCAGCGCCGCCGCACCGAGCGTCTCCCGTGTGACGGCCCCGCCTGCGCTGCAGCCGGCAGCGTCCCGCTGTTCTCCGCTCCCTGCAGGCGGCAAGGACCGGCATTCTGCAGGTGTTGCAGCTGAAGTACACTCGCACGGAGGACAGAAATCAATGACATATTTAAACAAAACAGGACAACGTGGCGTTTGCTTGTGAGCTCGAATACCTGATTGTAATTTCTTTTTAGTTCTAGAATGGGGAGCAGCCATCCTAATTCTGTAGGATTGCCTAATGATGCTGTTGTGAATCAAATACAGGTAACATTATTTATGAGGGGTTTACTTATTTTCGGCATTTATAAAGGCCAGTTAAAATCTTTTCTTCTGCATACAAAGAAATACTGTGAATAGCTCTGCCTGTTGAACCTGTTCTTATGTTTATTATGTTTATCAAGTCATGCTGGCAGCTTTGTTTATCCACAGCCCTGGAACCTGATCTTCCTAGGCTGCACCCATGTTTTTTCAGACCTCTACTCAAATTCAGTGCTGCTGTTGAAATTGCAGATTTAACCTTTAAAAATGACTGATACCAAGTAAAGTTACATATTTTAGAGGTTGTTTTTTTATAAATTGATACTAAATGGCAGCCTGAAACCACCTTGAATTTACAGTAAAGTGATAAGGGTATTTCTTCCACCCCCTCATAATCATTTTTGTCACTGTGCTCACCTCATCCCATTTGCCTTACGGACTGGGAAAACTGTCCTAAACAATTCAGGGAGATGCAGGGGGTTTGGCAGACTGCAGAGCAGAGGAGGGCTCAGGGTTGGCACCGTGGCAAGGTGCTCCACACTCTCCACAATCCCTGTGCTCAGTTTTGGAGTCAGGTGCAGGTCATACGTGGCTTCAGAGGTGCCAGCAGTGATTTCTCCTGTGTTTGTTACCATAACAGCAGGTTTTTAACTTGTGTATTAGTTTTCATGACTGTCCAATATCGTTGGAAATGCACTGGCTTAAGGCTCGCTGACTTGTAACTTTCTCTGAGCATACAGGACATTATTTCAAACAACTGTGTGGTGATTTTCTCCAAAACAACGTGCCCATACTGCAAAATGGCAAAAAACCTTTTTGAGGGTTTGAGTGTGAATTACACAGCTGTGGAACTGGACATGAATACAAATGGAAGACAGTTCCAAGACATTCTTGAACAGATGACGGGTGGCAGAACAGTGAGTATATTCTCTTACATGTAACAAGGCAGCTAAGAACTTGGCACATCCCTCTTGGCTTATGTCCATATCAAATTCTTAATTTTTTTGAGACTATTAAACTTGGGATACAAGCTCCTAAATTAAACACTGCAGAAGGGTTCTGTCTCTTCTTCTAGAGCTCCTCTGGTTGTCCCTCCGAGTTATCTTTTCCATACTGCCACTGAAATAATTGAAGTATCAAACTCATTTTTCTTTTGTATATTTAAACCATTGTGTTTAACACTTGGATGTTATTTTATATAGTCTCACTTGACTCAATTTTTGCTATCTATTACCATCTCCCACACTTCATCTCACTTTTGAGGAGCACACAAAGTTTCCTATCTCTGTAAAGATTATAGAAACATATGGGTTGTACACTGATATTATACAGATATCCAGAACACAACTATTGTGTGTACTAGCGTCCATGTGGGCTTGCTTGGGTTTTTATCTTTTTTCCAAAAAATAACTAATGCCATTTTTGTTTTCTTGATAGGTCCCAAGAGTGTTTATCAATGGGACTTGTGTTGGAGGTGCATCAGATACTCAGAAGCTTCATGAGGAAGGCAAACTGCTTCCTTTAGTTCGTCAGTGTCAAGTGAAAGCAAATTAATGAGCAGCCATCTCTAGCTTAGCTTTGTCCTCTGTATGAACAGCATTTCAGATGAATTCAGATCACGAAGACACACGGCATGAGCTGCACTCAACTTCAAACCATGGCTTTCTGAATCACAGATCATTCTCTGACAGACTTTATGAACTTGGCAAATTGCTTGGTGTCCTTTCCTCAGCTTTACCGCAACCCAAATGGTCATTAGCAAACATTATGTAACTCTTGGGGCTCTTAGTGAGAACCTGGTGTCCCTTCATGGCAATTACATCCTGCTTCAGGAAAGTCAAGAGCCTACAAGAAGAATCCTGTGGGGTTTGCTGCACATCAGTTTGCTTCCTAGCTTTGTGTCAATAAATTGTCTGTTAAATTTAATGGTTTCTTTAGATATAATTCTTCTGTGTCAAACTGAAATGAGGAAATTGTGAAGCAAAATGAGTTTGTAGCGATACTGGTGTATGCATGTCTGCCTCTCTTGTATTTCAGTGCCTGATCACCAAGCTCTCAAATTGTGTGTCCAGTGGAACAGAAAAGGGAATAAAGATTGTGGCAGCTTTAGAAGAAAGAGTAATAGCTTTCATCTTTACTCTGCACTATGAAATACCCATCTGTACAGTGTCATTCAGCAGTGTCCTGGGGGGCCAGGCAGCTCAGCCACTAAACTGCAGCTACAAACTCTGGCACAATCAATCCAACAGCATCATGGAACGTAAGACCAAGCAAAGTGGGTCTAATATGCATAGAGTTTATTTAGTTCTTAAATTCTACAGTCAGAATGCAGTTTACTAGCCATTTTAACTTTCAGTTAAATGTCTAAAAGAAATGACTAAACTTCCATAGTTTCAGTACAATGTACATCCAAAGCCAGACCAGGCAATGCCAAGACTCTTGGTTATTTCAAAGAAGTTCATATGCAAGTAGAAAATTATATCCCATTCTTCAGTAAAAGGAATCATTACACAACTAAAGGTGCACGCATTAGAATCAAAACATTATTCAATGAATTTTTACTCACTTTTTGTGAATTAAGACTCCTGTTATTTCCACTGCTTTCAGCACTCCAGTACCTAAACTACTTTTTTCCCCTCGAGGAAAAAAAGAATCCATCTTCTATTCCAGATAGCTAGAACTGCAAGAGTATCATTTAAACTTGACAGCTTCATTTTTGTGATGCAGTTTGAAATAAACTTAAACTGCATCATTTGAACAAAATCTTTAGTATGAAGTTGCCTGCACTGTGCATCTTTAATATGTAATCAGCTAATTAAATATACTGACCTTGTTTCATTTTTATTATTGCAGTTTACTGTATTTTGATAGGACACAGTCATCAAGGTAAACACACAAATGTGCATCTCTCCCTGAATTTGTGCTCCAAAAAGCTATTTATTTTGCACATACAGTCGTATAAGAATACCAACTATTCTTTTTCTCTGTGTAGAATTCTTCGGCCAGTTATGTTTTTTCAGAAATTTAATAATAATTTTGCCCTGAAAGCTGATAAACCCATCGTGTAAAAATAATAACAATAGCATGCAAAGGAATTTTTCAAAGACCTTTTCATTTTCTTCCCTGTTGAGGGACTTGCTTTTTAACCAGTAGTGTAAGATAACCCTTTGAGGTCCAGGTTTTGGAAATCCCAGGGCATTGTCACTTAAGGCAATATTCTGTTCCAGCTGTTGAGAAAAGCTGGATGCCTGCAGATCCAAGTGAGTGCCCGTTCATGAAAGATCTATCTTAAGGCACCCAAAGGGTTAATTATGTTTCTTTTTAACCATATTAAGGCTCCCCATCCAAATAGTTGTTCATTAGTTGTGTATAATTTCATAGAAAGTAGCAGCAAGACAGTGCCTTTGTTACTGGATGGCACAAAGCCATGTTATGTTTAGGTTATTTAAACATGATATGGCAGTTAAAGTGTGGTTCTACTCTAGGAAAAAAAATTAAAAATTGAGAAACTCAAGAATAATCAGTAAAAATTTCCAATTTTTTTTGCCCAGCACTGTCTCCAGGACAAAGCTGCTTATCTTAAAATATGCTTGCCCTGGGATCTGAATATTAAGATTTATCCACTAAAAGATAAGGATACCTGCTCATCCAGTTTAAATCCCATGACTGAGAAGCATGAGAAGCTGGAAACAAACATGGAGTTATTTAACTAAGCACAGAGAGCTGTGAATGTGCTCATCTGGTGCTTCTTCATACAGAATTGTTTTTAAAGAGTAGAACTGCACTTTTACAGGAAAATGAAAAGACATTTTATTTGTAACTAGTTGTGCTTAACTCTTAAGCTGGTAACATTAGGAAAACAGCTATTTATATTCATTATTTGTTAATGAAGCATTTTTAAAAGTTCTCAACATACCACATATATATGCAAATATATATATATTTAAACAAATTCAAAATGCAGAAATACCTAAAGAAACCACGCTTTACAGTCTCAAAATCATAAATCCAAATATGTAAGCACACATATTTAAAGACACCATACCTTCTGCTGAAATTAGCTAATCTTCTATGTTTTCTCTCAGAGCAGCACATACATAATACACTGTCCTAATTAGTGTCTCACCTTTCCCTCAGAACTCTTACTCAGCAATTTATGTGTCGTGGTGAGATGACATCTCTACCATTCCAGCAAGAGAGTCATTACAACAGCTTGTAACAGCGTATCTGTGCACTGCAAACCACTGCAGACAGCAAAATAAACCTTTACACTGACGAAATTTCATACAAACTCAAGAAAAAGATTAAAAGCATAAGCAAGACAAATGATTCCTTGCTTAGGTTTACTTCTACAGGCTATTCTTTGAAGACTTTCTCTAGTCAATACTGCAAAGAAGCTGCGTGTTTATCCAGAATATTCATTTAAATGTTTTCCTAATTCTGCATGACAGCAGCTTGATAATATTTAACAGAATGAAAAGTTTCAAATCACTGAACCAATTCTAGAAAAAAGCTTTAAATTTGAAAAGCCAACTTGAAAAGCCAATTTTAAGAGCTTACGTTTTAAAAATAAAGCCATTCACAGGCAAATGTTGGATTTTTGTAAATAAATGTCTACTTTTGCCACTGGCTTTTACAGTTCTACCAAAAATCTGAGAGATACAGCAAATTAGATGTTTTGTAAGAGATTTATATAATTTTTAAAAATTATTCATTATTTAAGAAGTTAGGATAAATACCTTGCCATCAGTTCTGGTGTAAGTAGCTAAGCACGCACGCTCAGTGACAGCAAGAAGGCAGAAAAACAGAGGCAAAAATAAAAAAACGAATGGATGGAAAGCTTGTGAAAAAAGATTCAAGTATAGGCCTGAGGTGACAAGATGGAAAAGGAGAAAACCCCCCAGCATTAACAGAGAAAAGGGTAATAGAAGAAACAAAGCAAACAACCAAAACTAAAGCTTCTGGCATAGTGGCTGAGTTCAGTACATGCTTAAGCAGCACAGCATTTTGCAATGCAGAAAAATATTTTCATAGTGTTTTCACAGACAGAGCCATTGCTAAAATACACTTCCAAAACTGCTGATGTATTCTTAAGCCAAGAATATGTACTTTGTTGAAGAGCCTTTTAAAGCCATACCCATTTATGGACACCAGTTAACAACAATGTAAAGAACAACATAAACCCCCTTAAGATTTATGTTTAACCAACAGGTTTAACAGTGGTTTTAAGCAGCAAAGTATTTTAAGGCCAGTTATTAGTAGCCCTCACATAATGGGCATTTAGACTGGCCCTGCTGACTTCAAAGCTACACCTACCTTTAGACTTCTCTTTTTTTAAACACAGAGAACTGTAATCTAATTCTACAAGCATCCCAAACTTTCCTACTCTTTGCTCCAGGTCTAAAATTCCTGACATGAAATTCTATTGCTTGGCAAAATTATTACTGTCTTTACTGAATTTATTACACAATGCTGATGTACTCATTGCGTTATTTTTTAAAAAATCTTGAGAGCCTCCTGCCCTCTCCACATTCTTGTGTCCCTTCCATGAAGAAACCTGACCTTTGATGTTGGTTCCTTACAACTCTTCCTCACATAAGAATGTTTGACCTCTGCTGTGCTTCCAACCACCGCATCCTTTTCCTCTTTCTTAAAGCTAAAGTGCCTGAACATGACAGCCTTAGACATAATAGTGTAATATTCAGAATTGCTAGGGGGGTCACAGTGAAGTGGCAGTCAAACTGAAACCAGGTAACTCTGTTAGACATCAGGAAACCTGTGTTTGCCCAGTCTACAGTTGCACTCTGCATTTAGACTTTTTAAAATCAGTATTTTGAATAAAATTAACTAGCTTGAAACTTCTCCCCGCTCAATTTTGACTGATAAACTGCAGTGCACAATTGCAGCCCCTTTCCTGACTCTTTAATCAGTGTTTCTCCAATGCAAAGACCACTATTAATTTTAAAGAGTCTGTATCTCCTCTTTGGTGAAAGGGTAGGTCATTTACTGCACACTGAACTAAAGCTTAAGCTTAGCAACATTGTCTTGGCTCATTTTTTTAAATTATTTTTGAAGCATTACAGTAATTATTGCCTCTTTACATGTCTGGATATTGTTTTGGAAATTACCCATTTAATAACTAAAGACTAAAATCAGGACAAATTTATGTTATGGCAGATGAGACATGCTGTCCCCTAAAATTCAGTGCATGGGCAGATAAAAAAGATCCAGTCTATGGAAAAGGAATATCCAGCAACATTCTTCTGTGCCCCTTACTGGAAGATAATAACAGAACCAGAAAGAAAACCACAGAAACAAAGGTCAACACACTGTAAAGTTTCAGCTGTCAGCTTCTACTTCAGTTTCCCTGCTCTGTGCAAATCTCAAAGGAGGAGCTCATAGATGACAACGTGGTCTCATCAGTGCTGGTTTTACACTGCACAACCAAACCACTGAGAATATTCTATTTCTAGCAAGATTTTTAGTAGAGAGGTGCTATAAATGTTTAGGAGCATATTATGTACCCAGCAGGGATGACTGTCTTTTATCATTGTTCACAGTGTCAACAGATACAGGGAGCTACAGTTTCTATCAGTTCTACTAAAAAGTTCATCTTCACTTACACACTCTAGTTCAAGGAATTGTATTTTAAACTGGACTGCTTTCAAAGATGCAACACCACTATAACTGTTCAGTCAATCTGTTAGTAACTAGTCTATTTTTTATTTGCAGTAAATTTACTTGAAAGTTACTTGAAACACCTGTTCAAGTTTTCATTTTATATTTAGTCCAAAATATTTCCTATTACTTCACAAATACTACTCCAAATAAGAAAAAGTACTTGCAAAAGATACTCATCTATCAGTTATTTTCAACATCTCTAGCTTAGAAGGAAACACCTAATCAGATGTTTGACTATTGCGTAATTTAAAACACATTACTACCAAAACCAACCCCAAAACATCAGTGCATTTACTTGAAATAATTAACATGTATTGAGCAAATGAGTTTACTGCCCATATTCACGGTGTTTTGTTTAGGTGCTAAAGTTGAGAAGCAATTTTTCACAAGAAATGGCTGATTTTCAAACTCAAAGTGCCATGTCTCAGCTTTTGTAGGAACACTTGTGTTTTTTTTCTAGAAGTCACCTGACGAGCTGGTGGCAGTCCTGTGTTCTCCAAGCATTCTGTCAGAGCTGGACTGTAAGAGCAGTGATAATTCAGAAGTAACTACATTCATGTGGGCTGAAAGGCAACACTCCTACCCATCAGTTCTCTAAGCCCTGGTTTTAAAGTCAGAAAAGGCTTCTCTCACTGCTTTCATTGATTCATTAAGGGAAAGTGTAAGCAAGTAGCAGAATATCTTCAGTAACACGTAACATCCTATTTTAGCACCAAAAGAGGTATTCTTGCTACAGAATGCAAGCTTTGAATTTTGAATCAATATGAATGAGGCATAATGAAAAGTGTTACAAGTACTAAAAGTATCATATGACCTTCAATTTTACATTTAAAAGCTTGGGGTTTAGACAGAAAAATATGGTCTTACATGTCATTTACCACAATGGGTAAACGTGATGTTTTCATAAACCATAATTATTTTCAAATTAACATCAAATTCACTGTTTAAAACAGCCAGCATTAGCATAAATGAGGCTGCCATGTTTTAGAGGAAGTTGTAAAAGCATCACTAAAAACCTTTCTAATCTTCTAAGACTGACCTACTAAAGAGATCTTTTAACTTCCCCCCTATACACACACATATAAAACAGAGAGAATTAAATACATACACACATAAATTGTTATCAATTCCTGTTCCCAAGTGGTCCAACACTCACTAGCTTTCTCCTTGTTTACTCACACACTTACTATCAGACTAAAAATAAAGAATCCAGTTTCAATCACTTCCTAAACAAGATTTTGTGAACATGAAGGAGGCAGCTGTACATTTCATAAAAGCTTTTAAGAATTGGTCACTATAAACTGGAGGTAGTTTTGAAATATGTTAGCTTGAATTAACTTATGAAATAAGAAGTAACATTAATCTACAAAAAGATTTCTAAAAATGAAACACTCCTGCTAGGAAGATTGTTTCTGTGTCATTGAATACATTCTTTAAAAAAAAAAAAGTAGCTTTTTGTTTCTGGTTGTTCCCACTCAGCTTTGGTGAGCAGGCCAAGACACATGCACTTGTTGATCTTGCTCACTGAAAGTGTGCTGATGCTTCCTGAAGTTGTGACATGGATTGAATGTGACACCCCAGTCATTTCCAAGGTCTTTTTCTACTAAAAACAGTTTTTAGAGCTTCCTGTAAAGAATATGAATTCTAAAATAGTTCTTCTGAAACTGTATTGTGCAGAAACTGCCCCTCAATTTATCTCAAGAGATACTTACTCCTGAAAACCCAGATGATAATCTAGATAGAAAAAGATTAGCATGAGCTCTTCCAGTTTCAGTTTTATCAGTATAAAATGTCCCTGGGTAACTTTTACACTGTATCACAGTCACATGGTCTCAATACATACCAGAAAAAACTTCTTTTGTAGATTTTAACTGTAACCATGGAAACTGTTGAACCTTAGTAACACTTAAAATACAAAGGTTTAAAAAAGCCCAAAGAAAAGTCCCTTTCAATGAAGTTGCTGTTAAACTGACATTATTAAAAATACTAAGTCCATTTTTTTCCCATCTCCATTCTAAAAGTAATCCATTAATCTATACTTGCAAATAAGCATTCCACAGCAACGGGGGAAATTAAAAATCTCTCCGTAATTTTAATCTACTATAAGTGAAATTAAATTGTATACTATGTAACCCTGTAGCCACTTTTAGCAAACTTCTCACTGTAATTTTAAATTGTATGCAACAGGAAAAATAAAAAAAGCAATTTCTCATCTGCTTTTCTTGTTTTCCCTTCACAAAAAGCTAACAAAGGATCATAAAATCATGAAGTTGGAAAAGAGCTCTTAAGATTGAGTCCAACCATTAACTCAACACTGCCAGGTCCACCATTAAGCCAAGTCCCTAAGCACCACATCCACGGGTTTTTTGAACACCTCCAGAGATGATGACTCCACCATTTCCCTGGGTAGCCTATTCCAATGCTTGACTGGACACAGGATTTGAGGTGAACCCTCACCAGTGCCCAGTACAGAGGAATCATCACTTCCCAGGTCCTGCTGGCCACACTCTTTCTGATCCAAGCCGGGACGCCCTTGGCCTTCTTGGCCACCTGGGCATCCCCAGCTCATGTTCACCCAGTGTTGACCAGCACCCCCAGGTCCTTCTCCACCGGGCAGCTTTCCAGCCACTCTGCCCCAGCCTGTAGTGCTGCAGGGGGTTGTTGTGACCAAAGTGCAGGAGCTGATACTTGGCCTCGCTGAACCTCGTATCACTGGCCTCAGCCCACCGATCCAGCCTGTGCAGATCCCTCTGCAGAGCCTTCCTGCCCTCCAGCAGTCACCCAACCTTCTGCTCAACCTGGTGTCATCTGCAAACTGACTGAGGGTGCCCTGATCATCGGGCTGGCCCCAGCAGTGAGGCCTGGGGAGCACCCCTGGTGACCAGCCAGCAGCTGGATGTGGCTCCAGTCACCACCACTCTCTGGGCCCAGTCATCCAACCAGGTTTTTAGCCAGTAAACAGTGCACCAGTCCAAGCCATGGGCTCCCAGCTTCTCCTGGAGAATGCTGCAAGAAACAGTGTTAAAAGCTTTGCTGAAATCCAGGCAGACAACATTCACAGCCTTTCCCTCATCCAGCAGGGAGGTCACCATTCACGGGAGATCAGGTTGGTGAAGCAGAACCTGCCTTTCATAAACCCACGCTGGCTGGGCCGGACCACCCGGTCATCCCACAATTGCTGTGTGGTCCAGATTATCGGTTCGTTAAACCTCGCCAGCACTGAGGTCAGGTTGATAGGCCTGTAGCTTCTTGGATCCTCCTTCTGGCCCTTCTGCTCAGAGAACATCACATTGGTCAACCTCCAGTCGTCTTGAGCCCTCCCTGCTTAGCCAGGATAGATGATAAATGAGATTGATGGAGAGTGGCTTAGGTGGATTCCATCTGACCCCACAGACTTGTGCACATTTAGGTGGAGCAGCAGGTCACTGTTTGCTCCTGAATTGCAGGGACTTCCTTGTCTCTGTCTTCCCAAGGACACCTGATCTGATTATTAAAGACTGAGGCAAAGAAGGAATTAAGTAACCAAGTCTTTTTCTTGTCCTTTGTGGCATCCTTTGTGTCCCCCCACATGCAATAAAAGATGGAGATTCTCCTTAGCCCTCCTTTTGTTGCTAATGTATTTGTGAAAACAATTTTTGTTATCTATTATGGCAGTGACCAAATTAATTTATAGCTGGGCTTTCGCTATCCTGACTTTCCTGCAAAATCCAGCAACATCCTTGTAGCTCTCAAGAGCAGCCTGCCCCTTCTTCCAAAAGTCTTTTTTCCCTGAGTTCCAGTGAAAGCTCCCTGTTCAACCAGGCCAATCTTCTTCCCCACAGGCTCATCTTCTGACAAATGGGAACAGCCTGTTCTTGCACCTTTAAGATCCTTGAAGAATGACCAGCCTTCCTGGACCCCTTTTCCCTTCAGGATTGTTTGCCAAGGGACTCTCTCAACTGATGTCCTAAACAGGCCAAAGTCTGTCCTCTGGGGCTCATCAGCTTCCTCAACACCCTCCTCAATGACTCCAACCCCAAGGCAGTGCTCAGGGCACTGGAGGTGATCCATGTGCTGGCCCTGGGCCTGGTGACCAGGTCCAGGTCTTCCTGGTACCACTGGTCTCTGCTGCTGCTGAAGTCCCGGGGGACTAGAAGCTGCCATCCAGCAGTACAACCCCCAGTTCCTGTGGCTGATGCAGGCAGCACGTCCTCGGCAGGTGCTGGACTGCTCTTGCAGCAGGAGAACCTGCAGCACAAGAACTCCAAAGTCCACGAGGAGGTGGTGAACATCGTGGCCCTCTTCCCGTACTCTGGTGAGGAGCTGGACTTGGCCAAGCTGGTGTCTGGGCTGGATCCAGCACCAGTGGACAGCAAGCACAGGGCCCCGCAGGCTGACATGCAAGTGTTTGCTGTGGTGGCACCTTCCATGGGCCCAGGCAAAACCACCTTTCTCTTCAAGGCAGTGGATGCTGTGGAACTTGAGGGCAACAACAGATGATTCATGTGGTGCAGGCCAGACTGGCCAGGAAGGCCTTGGTGAAGCTTGTGGCCCAAAGGTTTGCCAAGTACACCGTGCTCTTGCCGCCATCCCATCATAACAGGGTCCTGTCTACCCCCTGGGACAGAGACAGACTGGGTGTTGCTGGGCCACAGCGCTCAGGGCACAGTTACTGTGGATATCACACGTGGGATGATGCTCTGTGAAACTCCAGCTCACACAGTGCCTAGGCTGATCAAGGAATTAAGTCCAAAAGGAGTCTGGAATGCGTCTATAGGAAAAAACCAACTGCCTTGGGAAAATGAGCGTGCTGGGGACACGGAGGGTGGTTCAGGAGTCGAGATGCCTTTCTCACGGGGTGTGGAGCAGGGCTGCCAGCTGTGCTGCAGGATTCTGAAGGGCGATGTGGCTACACTGACAGCCATAAATAACCAGGAGTGTCCAAACGGTGTGGTGTGTTTCTGTACGGCGCCCGGTCCACGTGTGACAGCGGTGACGTGTGGCTGCCACCTCCACTGGCAGGGGGATCACTGGCTACTGACAGTTAGTTTGACACCAGAGACCAAGCGCTGAGTTTCTCTTATCTGTTAGATTTGCACGAGACTCAGTTATGTTCAACCTGACAAACACCTTAGTGAGAAGCTCTAGTCAGAGATGCTTGAACTGCCACCACCTCCCGTAACGTTCTGATATGTATACAATATGCCATATTCTAATGAAGTATATTTGGCTGGGAGTTCCCAGGGTGATGTCTGTTGCCAGCAATGGACCCACTGGGAAGAGCAGATGCCTAAAAACATTAAATCAAATCCAAAGTGAAGTTTCGAATAACATCCAAAGCTCCTGCATCGAAGCCACACATATCCAACATGCCGCTGTCGTCTGGATCTGCCATCGTGAAACCATTGGAGGTCATTCCACAGACAATCAGTTTGGCAGGAATACCCATTTTCTAGAAGAAAAACAGAAAAAAAAATCAGAAAACACATATAGAACATGTCAAAACACAGATATACAGTAACTTAAATAAGCCAGAGGGGCAAATCTCACTTGCATAAGGCAACATTGACAGAAATGAGATATGCCATAATCAGACTGCCTGTTAACATAGGAGTGGGAGCTAATCTCAACCAAGAAAACCAAAACAGGGTGGACAAATTAAAAACTTTTGGTCTTAATTTCAATTGGGAGGAAAGAATGTAAAGATTAAAGTCCATACACACATGCTTTTTAGTTTAAAAAATAGTTTCTTTAAAGCACAAATACGAGTTTCTAATAGCAGTGTGCTTGGAGAAGGTATATAATTTGTTCTATTTTAAAATTATGAAGCTGTACAGCTTAGAGTAGTCCCTTTAAAACATAATGGGCTTTCTTCACAAGATGCAGTCACTTCATCTATTGACACTTCCCTACAGGCTTGTCTTCATTACTTCATTGAAACTTTTTGATATCTACTGCAGACATCAAAGTTAAAATTAATTTTGTGAGCTAAATTTCATTCTGTAACAACTATAAAAACATATTCCATCAATAATATATATGGAATGCAGAAATTCATACACTCCGTGAATAACTATTTCATGGATATTGCAGCACACCAAGCAGGGTGGGCTAATTACAAATCCTTTCAGCAATTCAATGGTTTTAAATATGCACAATTTATGCAGTATGTGCACTAATTCTGCCTAACTGTAGAATTGATCAGTTTTCAACAATTTATAATTATTTACTGAAGAAAGCCACAACCAGTCCAATCTCTAAAAGATTTTTAGAGCTGGTACTTATTTTGTACTGCATTTATTAATCATTAACAGTCAGAAGCACATTTACCTCTCTGTACTCTCTAAGGGCTGCTGCAGGAGGAGCAGTCCCAGCAAAGGTCTCATTATCAGTAAATACAATGAAGACATCAGCAGCTGTCTGAGTTTTTTGAGCCCATATCATTGGAAGGGAACAATCAGTGGTACCCACTGGAATCTTAAAGAGAAAAAAATAAATATACATGGAACACATTAATACAGGAATCAGTAAACCATGGAAAAATTATTTTTTATGTAAGCTTCATGTTTTACCACATGACAGGCTTTTTTGTTAAACTTAGTTATTTCATCTTAGTTTTGTCCAGGGTTTTTTTAGAGGTTTTTTTAATATTCTTTTCAAGCTAACTCATTGTGACCTAGCACTGTCATTCTAAATTGCAAGGTTTAATATCCATCAATTGAAATAGTGACATTTGCTGAACTTTTTCTAAATAAAATGGACAAAAAAGTCTGAGATTTTACTAGAGAGATACAGACTAAACAAAGTAGTAGAAATGATTATAAAGAAAATACAGTGTAACTGCTGAGACTTTTTTTTTACATACTTCATACATTTTCACTAAAACTTGAGGTAAGGTCATGTCAGCCGTCACTGGACAAGGGACCATTTCATGTGAAAAGGCAACAATGTGGGAATCCTTCTCAGTACGTGCTACAACCTGAGAAAGAGGGACACAAAAATAATTCAGTTATAGTTCTCTGAATTTTTAATGTCTGAATCGAGCCATTCCCCCCATGTTTTTGCATTTAAATCACCATGGCTCCTCATATACACTAAGGGTTCACTCTACACTTGAAATATTCTGTAATATTACTGCGAGAAAACCTGCAAAAATTAGAGCTGAAGAACTGCTCTAATTACTGAAGATACTTCCATATTTCTTCTCTTCCCTCTGTCATAAAAGCTTGGGCATTTTTAAATAGCAAATACCAACAAAAGTTCAACTCCTCTACAGTACAAGAATACAACACAACACAAGAAGCTTTAGAATACTAAAGTCAGGGAAGAGTGATTGTGAATAAAGGCCACATCGATAACTCAAATGCATACATGAATTATCCCAAAATTTCTGAATCCAATCTGTATTATTCTGTGAATGCTTCTGAAAAACTTAAAATGTGTAAGGTAAGTGTAAAATGTAAGCGATAAAGTTATCATCTTTAACTTACAGCTAAGACATTTTATTATGGCTAAGATAAGTGAAACAACTGCCCTGACCACTTGGATTTATTACAAAAATCAACTTCTTCAAACTCATCTTTCTGAATATGGTTGCCAGTAGCTTTCAGCAACTGCTCTACCAATGAGGCACAAGGTCACACCTTCTGTACCTCACAAATATTTTATGTAAGTTTCCTCTTGATTTCTAACCAGCTTTAAGAGCACCTTTGCACGAAAAAAGCATTGCAAGCTGAAAACAGTTAGAAAGAAAAGAAACTGAGTGCCTCACCATACACATTGCTGCTGCAACTGTGCTAGCATTGAGCACACTGCCCAAAACTTTTTGCGTCATCGATGCACTGACATCAACTGCAAGTAAGAGGCGCTTTCCTGTTGGTTCAACTGTCTAAAAGAAGAAAAACAACATAATAGGTACACATAATTAACATATTAATTTCTTCTTCCTTCTTCTGCTTTCAGTTCTAAAGTGGGCATTTTTTATTCTTTTTGGGGTAACATTAGGACAACGCTGTTACCAAAGTTTCAGAATTGTTACCCACTCCACAAACTGCTCTTTGTAAGCTTTCAGAAAAGACAGAACTCTTAAAAAGCTTAATAAATTGGAGGACTACATTACCTTGAAAGCTTTGTAAAATGAGGCATCTAAAGCTTCTAAAATGTCTTCATCAGGACGCCACCAAAGCTTCCCTCTGCTTCCATGTCCAGCTTTATAGGTTTCTAATGCAACCAAAATATGGAATGGATGTATTCTACCCTACAGGCAAAAGAAATCAAAAATCAGGTTTTGAAAATTTGACCTCCTTAAAAAAAAAAGTAACAAACTAAACATGAAAATAGGGCCCTGCAACAAAAATCTCCAGTTTAGTACATTGCCAATATAATGTCTTTAAATTTGTTAAATTTGAAGAGTTCATGCAGTCTTTACACAGCTGTTGTATGAACTGATACTTGTTGATTACTGAGAAGGGACCTATTTCCCTTTCCATAATCTTCCAATTAACACAAACTGTTATGCCATCACCAGAATTTTGGTGAAATTCTGCAGCTCTCTGATTGTCCAGTGCTCTTTTCTGTCACAGGCTTCTAGTAAGACAAAGTCTCTGTCCTGCTGAGGGGAAAGGAGCTGAGCTAGGAAAAGAACAATCTTAAAACTAGTTTTATATCAGATACAGTAATTCCAAAATATTTTTGGAACACAGCATTCGTTTTCCTCTTGCTATAAAACATTCCAAACATATTTTTCCTTTTTTTGCTTTCAATATCTAAACCAAATTAGTGTCTGCTGCATGCTAAGTATTCTAAACCACATCTTTGCTTTACTGATTTATCAACATTTTATTATCTTTTTTGTAAAGGGAGAGTTTCAATCATTAATCACTACCAGGAGCGAAACTCAGTAAATCTTAATGTCTGTCCATTGTCTTTCTTCCACCAAGGCATTGCACCATCGTCTTTGCTGCTCCTTTCAGCAATCTGAAAGGAGAAAGTCTCCTTGTCCACCTTCTTTTTCCTCTCAGCTGCTATGCTAGTTTCTTAATTCACTTAAAAATTACAAGACCCAGAAGAAACTGATGAACCCAACAAGTAAAGCTCGCCACAGCCCTCATTTAAAAAAAGATCCAATAGCTGCCAATACACTCCATTTATCAGAAAGGTTCAGAAAACCAGTGGGGAATCAAATGAGAAATTATAAATAGAAGTTTTAAAAGAAAGGTACAGGCATTACACTGGAGGTTTAAAAAGAATAAATGTTAAAAATTAAAAACCACAAAAGCACTGATTATTGAGAAGTTCCTACCTTTTTTAGCAGCTTCTCATTTCTCAGTTTTTCACATACTATTGCCACTTCTGAACCTCGTGGTTCAAGCACTGAATTTGCTGTCAGCTTTCCTAAATTTCTCAACAATACAGAAATGGGCATCTCCTTCAGCAATGCCTTCCAAACCTATGATCAAAGAAAGAGAGGGGAAACACAGAAAGATGAGATTCCCAAAACAACAAGAACTGACATCTGTACATTGAGTAAGTGTATTTTTAAATAAATGTACAAATTCTATAAAGACTTTAATTGTTTTATATTAGTTATTTGGGTAAGCAACCTGAAAAACAGCGTAAAGGCTGATTTTTACAGAAATCTAGACTTAAGACTCTGAAAAGCATTACTCTATAGAGAATACTAAGCTAATGAAGTTTACCTACCTCTTTAGATTTCAGGTGGTTTGTCAGGAGATGCTCTCTAACTAGACCATATTCCTCTATCAAATGAATAACTTCCAATTCATCTTTTGTGCGTTTTACTTTCTCCACAGCCTCCAGGTATTTCAAGAGCTTTTCAGTCTCAGCAGAAACTGCTTTCTCTTTATAAGCTTCTTGGACATCTTTCCACCCCTTGGTAATATATTTAGTGACTATAGCAATTCCTGTTGAAAAAGAAAACCATTTCTCAAGCAGGATTACCATCTGTATGCTGGCATTTATCATCCTAGCAAGCAAATGAGGTAGTAGGTTTCATTCTCAGACCTGCCAAACACCTATTGCAAAGGTCAGCCACGCACAATTTAGAGCAGTACTTTTAATTACTGTATTATTCTCCTTAGAAGTAAGGAGCTTTATGGATTTGCCCAGAGAAGCTGTAGATGCTCCATCCCTGGAAGTGTTCAAGGCCACGCTGGCTGGAGGTCTGAGCAATCTGATCTAGTGGAAGGTGTTTCTACTCATGGCAGCAGGGTTGGAACAAGATGATCTTTAAGGTCCCTCCCAGCCCAAACCGTTCTATTACTCTATGATTTGAAGCCAACAGATCTTCTCAAATAACAAAAAAGTGTTATTTCATCATTTGTAAGCAAATAGGAACAAAATGAGGGAATTGTGTTATTTTATCTTCTCTTAGCACATGGAAGAAAAGAAGGAACAAACTCTGTTTATCTGGAAGATAAACAGGTCTATTTCTGATACGAACACTCACGTTTTTAAGATGCCATTTACAGGATATCCTCACTAAGAATTCATCTACACTGGTATTCGGGTTTCCAAAACACTTCTACAGTAAATATAAAAGGTTTAAAACACAGTATTTTCAGGTAAATAAAAATTTATTACCTTCACTGGCAGGTTTTAGGTGGGACAACCTCAGAAGATCTTTATGAGACCAACCACTTCTTTGTTTATATTTTGTAACTGCTAAAGCAAGAGCCATGCCATTCATTCCATTGTACCAATCTGCAACAGCTTTCCTCAGCGCACGGCCCCACATGCCACATTTCATGCCCTCCTTCAGATCTTTTTTAAACTGGATGAAAGTAAAGAGATGGGTTGGTATGCAACACACCTCAGGGACAGCTTTAAACGCCGCTTGTTTTGTTTTCACATCAGAACACTGCGAGCAAACTGCGAGGGCAAAAAGCAGGGGCTCCTGTTTTGCTGCTCTGCCCTCTTGACTAAATGCTTTTATTTCTTCAACAACTTCACAGCCTCTTCCCTCTTCAATCAGCCTTAAGAGAGCTTCTGCGTTTTCAAAGCCCAGCTTGTGCTCCTTGGTGTGGTACGGGCCGCCCCCGCAGCCGAAGCACAGGAAGCGCCGCAGGCGGGTGCTGTCGGTGACGCTCCACGCGGGACCGCCCTCGGGGCCGGGCGGCGGCTTCTCGCTCGGGAGCGGCGCTCGGCTCCCCTCCGCCTCCATGCTGGACGCTGCCGCCAGGGATGCTGCAAGAGTAACACATCCCTCACTGAGAACCACCCCGAACACCTGCTCGCTACTCTTTTAGCAAAGCAAATGCAGCTCGTCTATAAACCCGCCATTTGAATTTTTCTTGCGTACATTCAATCAGAGTATGTTCTAAGTGTGTGATCATACACATCATTTAGGGGAAAGCAAACAAAAAACTTCGGATTTGCAATGGTGACAAACTTATTTCCTTAAAATCAACTTAGAAACTACTAATCCCTGTAAGTGGCAGACAAAAAACATCTGGTGTTACAGCCTTTTGCCACTAATATATTACATCATTCCCTTTCTTAGGTAGATTTTTGGACTGCAGACTAAGTGGCTCAACACTCAGATCTTACCCCACTCAGTTTTGCTGAAGAATTGCTAATGCTGACCAACTGAAGAAAACTGAGGCTAAAATAAAGAACTAAAACACTGAAAAACTGTTCAATCAGAAGATTTTGTGAGAGTTCATATATGGTGGGTTTCAGTGAGGCTTACACAGCAGTTTAACAACTGAGTAGCTCAAGAACAAATGATCTTTGTTACCGGTTCAAACAGTCTGCTGTTCCAAGTGAGATCCAAGAAAACACAAGACATAACCAGTTCTGTACTGATTTACATTTGAAGTTAAGAAGCAAAAAAAAAAAAACAGCGCAAAAATTCACAATCTTTCAGGTCTTTCCATCTACGCACTCCTGAGGTGCTGTAAGAGGGTTCAGCTGTAATATTTGTAGGCAACATTACTGCCTGGAGAACATCCAGCACAGTCATTTGAGTCATGACATTTAAAATGAAGTAAATGTAGGTGAAATGAAATCAGCAAGGTAAGGGTAAGAAAATTCCTCATCATCACTGCCTCCGAAACATTAATACCAGAATGATAAATTTAGTTTTCTCAGTTCTCATCAAACAATAAAAATACACTAAATAGCACCAAGAGCTCTTATTAAAAAAAAAAAAGGCAGCACCAATAGTCCATCAAACTGCATATAGGTACAGAGACTAAAGTCTGAGCACACACAAATGACATGACAAAGAAATCCACTAAACAATTTTTAAGTATTGCAGGTATCTACTTTTGACCTGCTTGTTCAGATACTGAAGACAAAAAAAAGCCATTTTGCTCCATTTACTAGGATAAGCTAGCACATATAAATGCCACTAAAGCGGACAGAGGGGATTTTTTTCCCGAGTTTAGGTAACACTTTGATTTACAACCAACTTCCCTACTTCTTTGACAGAGAATTTCCCTTTCTCTGCATATGACTAGAAATGCACCTTCCTCCATTTCTGCATATCTGCACTGATCTGCGTCCAGAATTAAACAATCATCATCAGTGTTCCCATTACATTTTATAAACTGGTAAAATCATAAAAATAGAAGCCATATGCTGACACTTGGTTTAGAAAAGCAGGTTTCAGTTAAAAATTAACTAAGAAATATCTTACATTGTATTATTTAAAGCATCGGTGCTCAGCTGAAATTATATATTCTAACCATGCCTCCTGCCAATCCTACTTAAATACACATCATGGTTGAGCCGACTTTTCACTGACATCTGAAGCATGCAAATACACTGAAAATAACAAGGGTTGTATTCCCTATGCATGAATACCATATCAGTACCTTGTAATCTCTAAATACATTTTATTTCAACACAGTTCCATTAGCTGATTTCATTAAACAATGGGTAATGTTTCACAATAAACATACAAAACCCAAACAAAAAAGCCTGAAATCACAGTAAGCATCCATTTATTTACCAGAAAAAAATGGTACAGGAAAGATACTAAGAAATGCCATTATCTTGAAGGAAAAATGAGAATGGAAAGCATAAAGAATCGGCCATGAATAACAAGATCCCCATATATATGAAATACTGGGAATAATTTCTTACTGTACCTTTCATACCCCTGCTACAACAAATATTAGTACATTAAAATGAGACAAATGAGAAAACTCTTTTCAGTCACCTATGGATTATCAAGACTTAAACTGAACTGGAAGGACCATGCCTTTGGTTAAACAAGACACCTCACTTTGATGACTTTGTTAAGAAATACCAGTACTACTTTGAATATTTTAGTTTTTTCCTACATTTTTCCAANGGAAGGACCATGCCTTTGGTTAAACAAGACACCTCACTTTGATGACTTTGTTAAGAGTGTTTAGGTTTTTCCTACATTTTTCCATTTGTGCACAGGTTCCACCTGATATGTCCATTTTTTTAAATTCTCATTTGGAGAGTCTCACTAGTCTTTATCCACTTAAGTTTTCTAGTCACTAATACAAATTAGCTCATCATTACCACCCTGAGAATGGGAACAAACCTAAACAAGTATACCATTCTCAAATTAAAAACAGTATTTCTGTGATATGAAATCTAGATTTCTTTCTAAAATACTGTGACACAAGATCAGTATTTCCATCAAAGGTATCACCCTGAAAGAAATACAGTTCACTTCTCCATTGTCACGTGTGAATATGCAGTATGATTTCAATTGCACTGCATTAAAGAAGTTTAGAGCTAAAAAATCAGAGAAAAAAATTCTCCTGCTGCACTCTATTACTCTGTATAAGTAACCTAACTTATGCATGTTAATAATGGGTAATTTTTACGTTTACTTTTGTATGGATTAGGCTATTCATGGACTCACAACACAAGAGGCATGTGCTTGGATCCACATGCTTCTGACACAAACCCGTAAGAGAAATGATAGCTGCAAATAGTTTTGTGACACTTAGCTCTTTAATTTGTCTTGTAAGGAATATACTGAGAGCTACAAAACTAGATGCCCCACCTTATGCAAAGCTTCCTTTTCAGACAGCTCTCAAAGTCACCTCAGATGGAACACAGTATTTCACAATGGAATGAATTACCTGCAGCAGTCATCCCACTAAAAATGCCCAGGACAAGTCTTCTGAAATCTTTAATAAAGTCATTAATGCTTTCTGATATGAAATCTAAGATAAAAAACAGACTTATTTCAAATGGCTTCTTGCTACCTCAGGGCTTTAAAAAGAGTTCCAAATCAATGCAATCTTTTGGCTCCTAACACAAACTGTAAATTCTTTAAAATAAATCCATATTTTAAAAATTACCTTTGAAATCTGCAACAGCTGATGCAAACCACCAATATCACTACTAAACAGTCATAGCAAAAGTATTGCATTTACACTATGCCAGGAGCTACTGGAAAAGCACTTATTCACAGTTGAGCTACTCAAGTCACATCATCCATTTCTAACCCTGTATTATACAAAATTATTGCCTCTCTCAGACCAGTCCTTCTCCTCTGCCCAGACCTCAAGCTTGTTTCCTCCTTTAACACCTGTACAACAGAGACAACTTTCACCCTGGGGAGCTCCAACAGGAAACTTGAACTTCAAACACTCATGGAGAATTTATCAACAACATTCTGCCTCCATAAGCATTTCCAACTTCTGAGCTAAGGGAACACAAAAAACAAGGTGAAAAGCCTTAAAAATCCTAGACTAGGTATTTAATAACAAAAATTGCTGAACTCAACTCCATGGTTGTTCACCAGTATTAATGAAAGAGACAAAACACTCTATTTCTATTGCCATAAAAATTTGTAAGAACAATATGGCTTTGACTGCTCTGAAACACTCTATACAGCAGTTACATGTTGAGTGCTAAGTCAGTATCTTTATGTTGCTGTTCCACAGCATGATGCAGTTCTGGAAGTTGACATCTGTTCATTTCTATGACTTTTCCAAATTGCTCCTAGCTTTCCTAAGAAATAAAATGTCTTACTGTACATGTTTCAGGTACATGTGAAAAAACTCACATAAAATACAAAGCTTTAACAGAACTACAGGTTCTAACTTGAGTTCTTAAATTTAACAGCTACGTTTACAATGATGAATCAAACTTTGTAGTGAAACCCCATGGAAATAAACTTTGACAAAGTCAGATTTTTTTGGAGAAAAATGCACTGACATTTTAAAGATGGCATTTCAAATTGTTTTCGAATACTTCAAAACCATACATACTTCTTCAGACAAGAAACTGCATTCTCCCACTCTGCTCTCTACGTTTTGTATAAGCATGAAACTGAAGACTATAGAGAATGTCTTCTAGTTGATTGAGGAGAGAGGCTAAAACCATCACACCGAGCTATGATTGTAACAAAACAGGTCTGTGCTACAACACAGCTCTGACAACATAGTCCTCATACTTCAGCAAATAAGCCGCTCTATGTCAACTGGAATGTCAGGAGAACACTTCCCGAACACGAATGGAGAGATGCACGATGGCAGCACAGCAGATGTGGGACTATACGAACCACATACCTGCTCACGTATTTCTACTGCGGAACTCTGCAGTAGAAGTCTGCCTGCTTAAAAAACCGGACTGACTGGGGAGCGAAGGCAGCTTAGCTTACGTAGCGCAGAATTAGGAAGTAGAAGCACCTAAAGCGGATACCCGAAAGGCTGCGGTCGCAGCTGTCACTTTCCATAAAGACGATAAACACGCGTGACGGGGCAGCCGCGTAACGCGAGCGACACGCCCGGGAACGCCCCGCGGGCCCCTCACGGCCAGGTGCCCGCCGGAGGTGTCCATGTGGCCTCTCCGCATTCCCGACGCGTCCATGGGGCGCCCCGGAGCTGACCCAGGGAACCCACACCCCGCTCCCCCCGCACGCCGGGAAGCGCCACTTGCCTGCGAGGCCGCGGCCCGGGCGGGGCCGGGCGGTGCCGCAGCCCCGGGAGCCGCCGGGCGATGGGCAGGGGAGGCGCCCGGGACACCGAGAGGCGGCCGAGCCGCTCCGGGCGCGGGGGCCGGGCAGGGCTGTCCCGCTCCG